>PISW01004838.1:0-151654 GCA_004023785.1 Mungos mungo | reverse complement strand
GGGACTCGAACCCACGAGTGTGAGATCTGACCTGAGCCGAAGTCGGAGGCTTAACCGACTGAGCCACCCAGGCGCCCCCGGCCACCTTTTTAAATCGATTGACTGAGGCCCTCACCCAATATACCAGACTTGACCCTACCTCTCCAGCTGGGGCCACCGTCCTCACCACTTATTTTATTTCCCAGTCAGCACCAGATATCTCCAGAAAGCTAAAAAAGGCTGAGGACGGACCCCAGACGCCCATTTCAGATCTGGTGAGAATAGCCTTTAAGGTTTTTACCGGTAGGGAAGAGGCCCTGGAGCAGAGGAGGCAAGCCCGCCTGCAGCAAAAGGTTCAATTACAGACCCCAGCCCTGGTGGCAGCCCTGAGGCCAGCTGACAAACCTCATAAGAGTGGGGGACCGCGCCCCCCTCCGGGGTCGTGTTTCAAATGTGGCCTGGAGGGCCACTGGTCTCATCAGTGTCCAAACCCCAGGGAGCCCAGCAAACCCTGTCCCCTGTGTCGTAAAAAGGGACATTGGAAGTCTGACTGTCCTACCAAAGGAAACGGTAGGCTCGCGATGCCTCCACATGGCGAGACTCCCTCCGAACTGGACACCGCATTCCAGCTCCTGGGGCTGGAGGACGAAGATTGACGAGGCCTGAACTCAGTCACCCCAGTCACCCACGCTGAGCCCAGGGTAAAACTCCAGGTAGCGGATAAGTCCATCTCCTTTTTGCTGGACACGGGGGCTACCTATTCTGTTCTATCGACCTATGCAGGGCCAACCAGACAGTCCACCATCAAAGTCATGGGCATTGATGGCTCCCCCTCTACGCCACTGTGCACGCCACCACTCACTTGGTGCCTGGATAGTTTCCATTTCTCTCATTCCTTTTTAGTTGTACCCTCCTGTCCAGTCCCCCTTCTGGGTAGGGATATTCTCCATAAACTAGGGGCCTCCATCCACCTACCTATTCCTTCCACCCCCTCAACTCCCTTTCTCCTAGCTGTCCGCCCCGACCCCCACTCTCCCTCACCAGTACCGGACCTCCCAGTCAACTCCGAGGTTTGGGACACATCTACACCTCTGATAGCCGCACATCACACACCGGTACTCATTAAGCTCAAGAATCCCTCTTCCTTCCCTTCGCGACCCCAATACTCCATCTCACATACTCATCGCATGGGTCTCAAACCTATAATTGCCTCCTCGCACGACGCCTTCTTATCCCATGCAATTCGCCCTGTAACACCCCTATCTTACCTGTCCGCAAGTCTTCCGGTGCCTATCACCTGGTGCAAGACCCCCGGATAATCAATGATGCGGTGATCCCAATCCACCCTGTGGTCCCCAACCCATATACCCTACTTTCCCGAATTCCTCCAACCACTACTTGTTTCACAGTATTAGACTTGAAGGATGCCTTTTTTACTATCCCTTTGCACCCCGATTCTTATTTTCTTTTTGCCTTTACTTGGGAGGATCCTGCTACCACCCACACCCAACAGCTTACCTGGACAGTCCTCCCCCAGGGCTTCAGGGACAGCCCCCATTTATTTGGTCAGGCCTTGGCCAAAGATCTCCACGAAGGCTACCTTCCAGGCCAGAGCACCCTCCTTCAGTATGTAGATGACCTCCTCCTTTGCGGAACTTCCTCAGAAACTACCCGGACTGACACTATCTACCTCTTAAATCACCTGTCACACCTAGGATACCGGGTATCACCCACTAAGGCTCAAATTTGCCAAACTACAGTCACCTTTTTAGGGATCTCTCTTACTCCCACCTCTAAGACCCTCACACCAGATAGGATCCAAGCCTTGCAAGGCCTTACTCCTCCCACATCAGCTGATGAAATTCTCTCCTTTTGGGGCTGGTGGGCTTCTTCCGGTACTGGATTCCTAATTTCGCCATCCTGGCATCTCCCCTATACAAAGCAGCCAAAGAAACCCCCCAAGGCCCTCTCTCGGAACCTAGCCTGGTTATGCGCTCTTTCTCCCAACTCGTTAAAGCCCTCACTACCCGCCCTGTTCTTGCACTTCCTGATGTTACCAAACCTTTCCTCCTATATACCGATGAGCAGCAAGGCATTGCAACTGGCCTCCTGGCACAGGCCCGCAGGCCCAAACTTCAAGCAGTGGCCTATCTCTCTATACAACTAGATCCCACTATCCGGGGATGGCAACCCTGCCTCCGAGCTCTGGCTGCAGCAGCCATTTTGACAAAGGAGGCTCTTAAGCTGACCCTCCATCATCCCCTAACTGTATACTCCCCACACCTTAGTCACTTATGTAATCAGACTATAACCCTTACAGACCCCTCCTACCTCACACCCCCAAAAGGGGCGTGGTTCGCATGTACTTCCGGACTCACTCCCTGCATACACCCTCAGGTATTAGACAACACTACTTTATGTGTCCTAGTTGTTCTCTTTCCACAGGTGCGTTATCTTCCTGGATCTACATCCTCGCTCTTTGAAGTCCCGTCAGAACAGATGCACTTCAGAGCCAAGCGGGACTTTGAGGTATCAGCCGCCCTCTTGACCCTTCTAATCGGGACAGGAATCACGGCAGGGATAGGGACAGGCACCACTGCTCTAATATAGAGCAATCAGCAATTTAATGCATTAACTGAGGCCACTGATGCTGATCTAGCCGAGCTAGAAAGCTCTATTAGTCATAACACTCCTTGGATTCCTTAGCTGAAATGGTGTTACTAAACAGGCGAGGGTTAGACTTATTACACCAAGGAGGGCTATGCCAGGCTTTAGGGGAACAATGCTGCTTCTATGCCAACAGCTCAGGAATTGTACAAGGTAGCTTAGCCGTGGTTCACAGCCATCTAAAAGGGAGGGGAAAAGCAAGGGGCGAGCACCAAAATTGGTATGAAGGCCTCTCCAATTGGTCTCCATGGTTAACCACCCTCTTGTCTGCCTTGGCCGGACCCATAATCATATTATTCCTCATAGCCTTACTGGGGCCGTGCCTGTTCCGTTGTTTTTCCAATTTTTTACAGTTGTGATCTCGCAGTTGGTGAGTTTGAGCCCTGAGTAGGGCTCTGTGCTGACAGCACAGAGCTTGGAGCCTGCTTCGGATTCTGTGTCTCCCTCTCTCTCTCCCCTCACTCATGGTATGTCTCTCTGTCTCTCTCAAAAATAAGAAACATTAAAATTTTTTTTAAAAAAGAACCCATATAAGTCACCTGGGTGGCTCAGTCAGTTAAAGCATTTGACTTTGGCTCAGGTCATAATTTCATGGTTTGTGAGCTTGAGCCCCACTTAGGTGAGCCCCGCTTCTCTTCCTCTCTCTGCTTTTTGCTTACTTGTGTCCTCTCTCTCTCTCTCTCTCTCAAAAACAAAAAAGTAAACATAAAACAAGAATCCATATAGTGTTAGAAATAACAAAAGAAGTAAACTTCTAGGACGCCTGCATGGCTCAGTTGGTTAAGCATCCAACTTCGGCTCAGGTCACGATCTCACAGTTTGTGGGCTCGAGCCCCGCCTCAGGCTCTGTGCTGACAGCTCGGAGCCTGGAGCCTGCTTCGGATTCTGTGTCTCCCTCTCTCTCTGCCCCTCCCCTGTTCATCCTCTGTCTATCTCTCAAAAATAAATAAACATTAAAAAAAATTTTTTTTAAAGAAGTGAACTTCTTTTTTGGTCATTATTTTCTTGCAGCCTCTCTTACTTTCAAATTAATACTTGCCACTCGAGAAGTATTTGCTTTAAATACAAAAACTTCCAAAGCTGAGAAATTAAGTGCTATAGAAATTCAAAATAAACAAACAAAACCTAGTCATTCTCACTGTACATACGTCAAGTAGTGTGGTATACCTTAAACTTATACAGTTATATGCCAGTTAAACTTGGGGGAAATAAATCCTATAGAAATTAAAATGCATAGACATTGTCTCATGATTTACAACTCTCTTTTATCCCTGAGTTCTCAGAAACCTCATCTGTGTTTGCCTGTATGATCATACCGAATAATGGAAAAGTGAACACAAGTTAGGGGCATAATTATAAAAATGCTTTGAGTTGCTATTCTTTTATATGTCAGAATACAGCCCCTAGGCTATAATTTTCCTAATAACCTTAATAGTGCATGAAGTCTATTTAAACAGATTATCCACTGAGCTGATCCCATTAATCCAAACTCACAATTTTTACATGTTTTTCTGGCCTGATGTCGTCAAGTGTAAATAATTGATGAAACTGTAACGAATCCGATTCAATTTGCCAGCATTAGGCTTTTCGTCGTCTTGGTCTATCACAATCCTCCCTGTGTGCATGTGTGATTTGCCAGATTAGTTGCAACTTGCATATTTTATATCTAGATTAGGGAATCCTTCTGGAATGCTACAGACTTGTTTTGCTTTTATTCGTTGAATTCTTTGTTGCATGTCTTGCAAACAGGATTCAGCTGGATGGTAAAGGGCTACACCCAGTGAATGGTTCAGAAACACAAGTTGGACAGAGCATTCTGTTTTCTGCTCTGAGTCACCAGATGACTTGTTGGATCTTGAGAGCCTGCTTAAGCAGAACAGGCTTGAGGCATGAATCAGAGCTACTGTGCTTGCTCATTTCACGTCAGGTTCAATAAAGGGTCTGCGGATTTTTTTCTGGTAATATGCATGTTACAAGATTTCCTTTGAAGCATTTATTATGGAAGCAATATTCAAGTTCTTCGGTGTTATCACAGGCATGAAACAATTTGGCAGAGTTGGAGTCCATTCAAGTGGAAACGAGCAGCCCGTTCTCCCAACAAGAGAGAGAAACATCTTGCACTGGCATAGAAGTTTCCGTCTGTGCTTTGTGGAAGGCAGGTCCCAGGTTCTCTGATTCACCACCAAAGAGAAACCTAGTAATTACAATGTACTTTCTCCCTGGGCGAAATCAATAAGGTTTGCGTAACAGATACCTTTGTAGCTAATCCTTTGCATTGTAATATAACTTAAACAAAATCTGAGGAATAACAATTTTGTGCAGAAACAAGTCCACAAAGGTTCTTCTGAACCTCAGGAAACTCTTGCTACCAGCCCAGGGTCTCTGGTCCTCAGGGTTTTTCCGAGTGTCAGCTCTGCCCCTCTGCGCGTTTCCTTGTGGAGTTCGGATGCTTTCTGAAGAAGGTGTGAACAGGCTGGGAACTTCTTCCTCCTCTTCTAATCTGGTTCTCCATCCCTCATGTGGTTTTGCAAACCTTCTTCTGTGTCCCCAAAGAGTCCTCTAGCACTATCATTATTGACTCCTGACAATCTGTTAAAACCTCCCCTGGATATACCTGGATATATTTTAAAAATTTTATTACTATGATTTTTTTAAACAATACTGCCACTTAGACTAACTTCATGGAGTCACATGCCAACATTTCATGCATAAAAGCGAGTCACCAATTTCCAAGGGCATCTCCAAATAATTATTAGAATAGTATTTATTCTTATTACTTATTACTAGGACTATTCCATCCTTATAAAAAGAATTCTTTTTAGTTTATTTATTTATTTTGAGAGAGAATGAGAGAACACGAGTGGGACAGGGACAGAGGAGCAGAGAGACAAGGAGAGAGAGAGAAGCCCAAGCAGCCTCTGCACTGTCAGCGCAGAGCCTGATGCAGGGCTCAAACTCACAAAAGTTGAGATCAAAAAGATTTCCATTTAAAACTACTTATCACTGGAGCACCTGGGTAGCTCAGTCCGTTGAACATCTGACTCGATTTCAGTTCAGGTCATGATCTCATGGTTCATGAGTTCAAACCCCGAGTAGGGCAGAGTCTACTTGGGATTCTCTCTCTCTGCCCTTCCTCCGCTGGTGCGCGCGCTCTCGCTCTCGCTCTCTCTCTCTCTCTCTCTCTCTCTTTCTATCTCTCTCATTCTCTCTCCTCCCCTACATCAAAAATAAATTTAAAAACTTAAACAAACAGAAAAATTTGTATCATTTCCAAGCAGTGAGGCATAATGACGCTAAGGTACCCTGCTTACATCCTGCCCGCCATTTCAGGCCCCAGGGACTCATTCCTCCAACTGCTCGAAGTATTGGTGGTGCCCACGCCCATCTGAGTTCCTTTCTGGATATTGCCCTTGAGGACACCAGGTGACCTTGCCCCTGGCCGGGTAATTCCTTGGTCATGTGAGTTTCTTAGCAGGCTGTTCTGGGAAACTGGATCCGAACTTACGGGGCATCACATACTCTCTACGCGAACCGGGGGATGGGCCACGCTCCGTGCGTGGGTGTGTGGGTTGTGTGCATCTCCTCCACTCCGCACACATGTTGCATTGCCCATCAGGTTTCACTTACAAACCACAGGTTAAGAGACATGATTAAGAGAGTCGAGCAGTAAACCAAGCCCGGGTCCTCCTAAGCACGGAGACACTGCTCCTGGCAGATCCCACGTCCAGAAGGCCTCCCAGTGGGGGAAACGGTAAGAGATGTGATGTTTTCCAGGTCCTGGTTCCAAATCCTCACCCTGGGTGGGGCACACACTTTCCTCCCTATCAGGTCCTTGGGACACCTGTTCTAGGGGACAGATGCGACGTAGACTTGAGCTGGTTTTGTAGGTTGCACTCCAAACTCTTAATGAATATCGTGTTCACGCACAGTGGCTCTTGTTTGTCCAAATGAAGAATCCGGATTGTGTCAGTCTGTATTTAAATGAGAAGCCTTAACGATATCTCAAATGCTTTTCAGTGGTCTCTTGGTGTAACTTCTCCAGCCTCACTTTATTTTTCTCCAGATGCTGTGACTGTAGGAGCACACTGTCCACTAGCCAGGTGCCTCTGGTTAAAGCACGGGGACAAAAGTCTGTGCCATTTTGTTTCCTTCTCTTGGGGATGGATGCCTCACACTTTCTCAGCTTTCTTTCAACAATGTAAAAACTAAGAGCTCAGACTTTGTTGCAGGCTGTCTGGATTTGAATCCCATTCCCACCATTTGCTTATGCAAATGAATGCCTCAGTTTCCTCATCTGTAAAATGGGAATACTAATTGTCCTTACGGAATAGGATTATTGTGAGGATTAAGCGCTTTATAGAGAGAGCACCTAGAACTGTTTTTTAAGATTCTACATATAAATAAGATCATACCATATTTTTCTTTCTCTTACTTATTTCACTTAATCATAATGTCCAAAGATCTATCCATGGTGTCACAAATGGCAGAATTCCATGACTGAATAGTATTCATATATGTATACATATATATGTACACATATACATATATGCATATATATCACATTTGCTTTACCCATCCATCCATCAGTGGACACTTAGGTTGTTTCCATGTCTTGGTTATTATAAACAATTATGCAGTGAACATGGAGGTGCAGATACCTCTTTGAATTAGTGATTTTATTTCCTTTGGATACATACTCAGACAGAAAACTGCTGGATGATATGGTGGTCCTTTCTTAAATTTTCTGAGACCTTTCTGTGCTGTTTTCCAGAGCAAATGCACCAGTTTACATTCCCACCAGCAGTGCCTGAAGGCTCCCTTTTCTCCACATCCTCGCCAATACTTATTTGTTAGCTTTTTGGTAACGGCCATGTGACAGGTATGAGGTGAGATCTCACTGTGATTTGCATGACGATGAGTGATATTGAGCATCATTGGCCATTTTTATGTCTCCTTTAGAAAAATGCCTATTCGGATCTTCTGCTCATTTTTAAATTGGATTATGTTGTCTTTTGTTCATGAGTTGTATTGACTTGTATGTTGTGTTTTGGATTTTAACCCCCTATTGGATATATGATTTACAAATATTTTTCTCATCCAGTAGGGTGCCTTTTCATTTTGATGATGGTTTCCTTCATTGTGCAGCAGCTTTTTAGTTTGATATAATCCCATTTGTTTATTTTTTCTTCTTTTGTCCTTGCTTTTAGAGTCAGTTTATTTTTTTAAGTCACTAAGACTGGTATTGAGCAGTTTACCACCTACATTTTCTTCTGGGAGTTTTAAGGCTTCAGTCTTTCATCCATTTTGAGTTAATTTCCCTGTAAGGTGTAAGACAGTGGTCCGGTTTCATTCTTTTGCATGTAGCTGTCCAGTTCTCCCAGCACTGTTACAAGGTGGTGTTGAAAAGACCACCAAACGCCTAATAGAAACGAGGCAAAACTTCATTTACGGCCGGGCCAAACCTGCCCTTCTGATAGTGAGGAGAAAGTGCAGAGAACGGACCCAAACAAAGGCTGCAGTGAGATTATATAGACAGTATACGTCATTATTTAGTTAGCCAATTACATTCACAGCATTCCATGGCAGCCAATTACATTGTGACACACAGACGCTAGTTTTGGCGGGAACCTATCAATTTAAAGTTCTTTGTTCTTTTAAGATGACCAATCATAGTTAGACAATGACTAAGTGAATTTTCTTCATGTAGGCTTGGCCTTGGTTGGATCTTAGCAACCAGGAGCATTTAGCAGCAAGTTATCTGTTTAGCAAGAGGGTGAATTTACAGAATCAAGATGAGGCAGTTAACCTATTATATTCCATAAGTTAACCAATTTTAAGCACCGTTTACTGAAGAGAATGGTCTTTTCCATTGTATATTCTTGCCTCATTTATCATAAATTAATTGACCATATATACATGAGTTTATTTCCAGGGTCTCTATTTTGTTCCACTGGTTTATGTCTCTGTTTTAATGCCAATATCATACTGTTTTGATGACTATAGCTTTGTAGTACACCTTGAAATCAGGAAGCCTGATACCCCCAGCTTGGTTCATGGTTCTCAAGATTATTTTGGCTTTTGGCGTCTTTTGTGGTCCCTCCCTGGCCTCTCTTTAAATACTTTCTTAACGAGCTATTCTGTGTTGAAACCTACAACTACAGGGCATCAGAGCTGAAGGGATCCTTATAGACCTCATGAAAAGCTCTTTACCAGAGGCCCCTGGGATTCAAACAAAACATAAATGATCTCTATCATTTTCCCTTTGTCATACTTATTTGCCATCTCAAAGAACTGTTTTCAATTATTAAGATTTTCTTTCCCGCTGTGTTACAATGTTTCTTGGGGTTCCTGGGTAGCTCAATCAGTTACCTGTCCAACTCTTGATCTCAGTTCAGGTCTTGATCTCAGGGTTGTGAGTTCAAGCCCTGTGTTGGGCTCTGTGCTGGGCATGAAGTCTACTTTGAAAAAAATGCGTCTTTCCCATTTCAGAAATTGGAGAGAATTATTTCTCAGGACATGATTGTATGGGTGTGTGTGATACAACAGGTTGGATAGAGCACTGGTATTTCTCAAATAACGGGAAGTTCATATTTTAAACACCAAAAAACCAATCCATCATGGTTTCGCCACGTGAGCTGGCACCAAACTAAGAAGTCAGGAAGACAAGCTTCCCTTCAAGTTTTTCCTATCTCTGGGAAGCTCCGGCTAGTTCTGTTCCCTGGGTCAGAGAGGAGGTAGTAAAACAAACTCACACAAAGCTGTGAGTGAGTCAGTGCTCAGGAGGATGTATCCAAAGGCATGACTTCATATAGACAATGAATCACTGATAAAGTTGGCCATCAGCCGGAAGAGGAGATATTTCCAAGTTTCACATCAGTTATTTATTCCAGAAGTAGTTGTTGATTACTTTTCATGGCTAGACTGTAATAGCTGTTGAGGACACTCAGAAGCTTTTGCTTTCAAAGAGCTCGTGATTTGGTAGAGGAAACAGCAGAAAGACAAATATAAAGACATTACAGTAGAATAAGAGCAGGTACAAAGACACACCTAAGATATGGGATGTCAGGAAGGAGGCACAGGGACAGAAACTGCGTTTGCCCAACATCCTTCCCAATTCTTTCTCTCTGGGAGGCTGTTGTAAGGTGGGCAGGCTGGTCCCAGCTCCAGGGATGGGTCCTGAGGAACCCAAGTCACTCAGAAGCCACAAGCCTCACACTAGGTGCAAGACACCTACCCGTTCACGTGTCGCAGTTCAGACAATCAACAGGTGAGGAGAGGTCTTCTGAGAACTTCGGGGAAACAAGTGTTCATGCTCTGCTGTTGTTATTAATTGAGATATCATTTGTACACTGTAATATTCAAATTCACCCCTTTACCGTGTCCAGGTCAGTGGTTTTAGCATATTCACAACGTTGCACTGATTCCAGAATATTTTCATCACCCCGAAAGAACGCTCACACTCATTTTCCTCTCCCTGCAGCTCCTCGCAGCCCTTAACTTACTTCCTCTCTCTGCTTCTAGCCTATTCTGAATATTCTGTGTACATAGAATCACTAATATGTGGCTTTTCGTGTCTGGCTTCTTAGGCTTACTTAGCATGACGTATTTAAGGTTGATCCATGTTGTTCCTTCTTTTTATGATGGAATATTCCATCAAGTGGATATAACAGCCATATTTTCTTGATCCATTCATCAGTTAATGGTTCTTGTCACTTTTTTGGTTATAATGAATAACGCTGCTATGAACATTTTTGTATACTTTGTGTGTGTGCGCCTATGTTTTCAGTTCTTTGGGGGAAGTTACCTAGAAGTGGAATTCCTGGGTCATATGGTAAATTTATATTTAATTACTTGAAGAGCTCCCAGCCTGCTTTTCGAAAGGGACTATACCATTTTCCATCCTCACTGGCAATGTGCATTTCTCCACCTGTTGGCCAACTCTTGCTATTGTTCGTCTTTTTTTTTTTTTTTTTTACATTTATTTATTATTGAAAGACAGAGAGAGATGGAGCATGAACGGGGTAGGGGCAGAGAGAGAAGGAGACACAGAATCCGAAGCAGGCTCCAGGCTATGAGCAAGCTGTGAGCCCAGAGTCTGATACGGGGCCTGAACCCATGAACCGTGAGATCATGACTGGAGCTGAAGTCTGTTGTTCAACAAACTAAGCCACCCAGGTGCCCCATGTTTGTCTTTTTGAATACAACTATCCAAGTGTATGTGAAACAGTATTTTGTATTTAATTCACATTTCCCTAATGACTAATGGTGTGGAGTTTTCTAGGTGTTTATTGGCCATCTTTGAAGAAATGTCTACCTAAATGCTTTTTCCATTTTTACTTTGGCTTATTTGTCTTTTTTTAAGTTTATTTATTTAGATAGAGACAGAGACTACATGAGTGGGGGAGGGGCAGAGAGAGAGGGAGACAAAGAACTCCAAGCAGGCTCCGCACTTTCAGTGTGGAGCCCAATGTGGGGCTCGAACTCAGGAAACCACAAGATCATGACCTAAGCCGAAACCAAGAGTTAGACTCTTAACCCACTGAGCCACCCAGCTGCCCCTGGCTTATTTGTCTTTTCATTGTTGAGCTTCCAGAGTTCTTTATATATTCTGCACACCAGACCTTGATCAGCTATATGATTTGCAAATATTCTGCCCCCTTTCGTGAATTGTCTGTTCATTCTCTTTTGAGAGTGTTACTGAGGCTTGGAGTGGCTGCAGCCAGCTTGCTGCTGGCCGGAGAATGAGCTGAGGGAATTGCAGGGACATGAACTTGGAGCTCCTCACTTGAGCCAATCCTTAGGGAAACTTTTTCTCTTATCTCTCGACTCCCAAGTTCATGAGCCAGTATATTTATTGTTTAATTGTGATGTTCAGTTACCTGCTGAAAGTCTCCTAAATGATACAGGTACCAACCTAGCCGGAGCGAGAGGCTCTTGGGCCATCTCCTTCTCCTCAAACCGAACCTTGGAGTTCAAGAACTAACCTTCGAGAATCTCAATAATGCTATTTGGGAGTTTATCCAAACATTGTTAAGAGCTGCGAGTAGAGTCACCGCAAAGACCGGGGCGCCTTCTCAGAGGCCGCGTTATAGACATTACTGTTGCATTGCTAATTAAATGTTAGCTTCATCACCTTTTAGCTCTGCATCTGGTTTTCTGAGATATAATCTGTATTTTAATGGACTTCGAGCAGATCAATAGGGGAAAGCCAAATGGGTAATTTACCTCCCCAGTCAAGAAAGCATTCTGAGTAATGAGTTTCTTAATAGAACACAGCACCCTAGCCAATCTCGACTTCCTTTCATTTTCCACAAAGGAAATGTTCAGCTACTTTGTTTTCAAAAACCTCAGGGTGTATCAGCTAACCAGCTGTCCTGAGTGTGGCTTTGCTGGTTTGTATACTGTTGCAGAATGAATTCTAGAAGGAAGGAAGGAAGGAAGGAAGGCAGGCAGGAAGGCAAGAAAGAGAAAAGAAAAGAAAGAAAAGAAAAGAAAAGAAAAGAAAGAAAGAAAGAATGAACGGATGGATGAAAGGGAGGAAGGAAAGAAGGAAGGAAGGGAGGGAAGGGAAGGAAAGGAAAGAAAAAAAAGAAAAGAAAGAAGAAAGAAGCGAGGTGGGAAAGAGCTGATCATAGTAAAGACATGCAAAGCGCCAGTTGGGTACATTCCACTCTTATTTAGAAACTCTAGTGATAATAGAGGCCGCTCAATATCTACCTAATATTTTTCCCTCTTAGAACAGAATTCCTTTACTATAGGGATCAAAATACCTAATCATTTTTACCAAACCTATGTTCTGTGGACCTCCCTCAGTCCATTTTCTCACAAGGATTTAGTAACAAAAGCTCTGGTTAAATTTTCTCTTAGATGACATTTAGTCCGATGCCTTGAATGCTGAAGCTAACCCTGAATGTCAATGGAACACGTGAGAAAAATGCATGGACCCTTCAGGCAAAGTGCCCCCTTGGTGGGCCCCAGCACCAGATGCTTAAAAAATCACATTTTCCTTGCAAAGTCACAAGGAAGCAAGCACATGGGCTGATGTAGAGATGCATAAAAAATTGTATTCTATTTTTAATGAATCAGAGGTGCACGTAGGTAGTAACATCGTGTACTTTGTTAGTGCTGCTCTCAGGGGGGAATCTGCCCAGGACCCCGCAGCAATCTGCCAAGGAGCAGAAGTACTTAACCTGACATTTAGAATAACCACTACTGAAGCCCCTGGGTGGCCCAGTTGGTTAAGCGTCCAGCTTCGGCTCAGGTCATGATCTCATGTTTCATGGATTAGAGCCCCATGTCGGGCTCTGTGCTGACAGCTCAGACCTTGGAACCTGCTTCTGATTCTGTGTCTCCCTCTCTCTCTGACCCTTCCCTGTTCACACTGTCTCTCTACATCTCTCAAAAATACATTTTAAAAAGTAGGAAAAAAAAAAAAAAAGAACCACCACTACTGTGCTGTGTAAAATGACCTCCCGGATATTTTGCTGTTTTCTCCCGACCTGGGCTTGTAAGAAGCTTTAGTAAATGTTCACTTTGAATTTTCTCTGTTCATCTCCTTTTAATGGAATCATTTGTTAATAGGAAAACATTTCTTAAATCGTCTATATATATTCTGGTTGACTTAATCGACAGCTGTTGGGAATGATTTTTCTGGAGAAGTCCTCCCTGGCCTCACCCTCCGTGGCCCTAGCCTGCTTCATTCTTCCTAGCTCGTATCACCTGGCACGTTGCTCATTATCTCATGAGCAGGTGTGCACACGCACACACAGGCACACACATTATGCAACAGAAGGGAAATACTTCTATTGTAAATGTATAGAAAAATCGACAGACTATATATTAAGTTTTTTTTTTTAACTTTAGAAAAAGGGAGAGAATGTGACTGGGGGGAGAGAGAGAGAGAGAGAGAGAGAGAGAGAGAGAGAGAGAGAGAATCTGAAGTGGGCTCTGCTCCCAGCTCGGAGCCCAACAGGGGGCGTGAACTCATTACCCTGAGATCATGACCTGAGCCAAAATCAAGAGTCAACAACTCAACCAAATGAGCCACCCAGGCGCCCCTGGACAATACATTTTTATGGGATAAATAATTTGAAGCATTCGCCTCTTTATTCACTGATTTCCTCTATTTAAAACAGGATGCAACACAGGTTAGGAGCATGGGCTCAGGACACAGGTTGAATTCCAGTCCTTCTACTTATAAGCTGTGTGATCTTGGGCAATCACATAACTTCTCTGTGCCTTAGTTTTGTCATTAGTGCAACAGGAATAAGAACTCTCACAGAACTGATATAAGTATTAAATGAGCTGATGCATAAAACACTAAAAACAATGTCATATGTAGCACATAAGCATAATCCCTATAAAGTCTCTTGTGCTTGGGGCATGTGGGCGGCTCAGTCAGTTAAGCATCTGACTTCTGCTCAGGTCATGATCTCACAGTTGGTGCCATCAAACCCCAAGTCAGGCTCTGTACTGACAGCTCAGAGCCTGGGGCCTCTTTCAGATTCTCTGTCTCCCTCTCTCTCTGCCCCTCCCCTGCTCATGCTCTCTCTCTCTCTCTCTCTCTCTCTCTCTCTCTCTCTCTCTCTCTCTCTCTCTCTCTCTCAAAAACAAATAAACATTAAAAAAAAAAAAAAAAGAGTCCGACTTTGGCTCAGGTCATGAAATCCCAGTTCGGGCCCCACATGGGGCTTGCTGCTGTCAGCATGGAGCTGAGCCAGTTGTGGATCCCACTTCCAATCCTCTGTTCCCCTGGCTCTCTGCCCCTCCCCCACTGATTCTCTCTCTCTCTCTCTCTCTCTCAAAATAAATAAATAAGAGAGAGGTTGAGAGAGAGCGCAAGCAGGAGAGAGGCAGAGAGAGGGAGACACAGAATCTGAAGCAGGCTCTAGGCTCCAAGCTGTCAGCACAGAGCCCAGCATAGAGCTTGAACTCACCAACTGTGAGATCATGACCTGAACTGAAGCTGGACAGTTAACCAACTGAGCCCCCCAGGCGCCCCTCTTTTATGTATTGTTCTATAATCCCCTCTTTTTCCTCAAAGAGTCTGCAAGATAAGAGTGAGTTCATAGCCTTAAGTTGTGATTTTTGCACTGAGGAAGAGGCTGGTGTGTGCTTAGGGAGAAGGTGTCCTGAGAACGGGCACATGGGGAAGGACAAGAGAATAAGCCCCTCCCCCCACATCCGCTGGGAATTAAAAAAAAAAAATTACAGGAAAACACTGGATGTGTAATTAAAGCATTTTATTTGGACATAAAAGGAAAGTCGGAGCCCAGGATCCAGAGGAGTTTTGAACATCTGGTTTGTTTATAATAACAATGTTCAGAGAAAATTTAGGGGCAGGACGAAGTTCATTCATAATCCCACCTCCGTACATAATCGTTTTTCCTTTTTGGTTTTATTTTGTTTTTCCATTTATTCTTGGGCTATTATATCCGGAGGCAGTTTTAAATGGTTGTGCTCACAGGGCACAAATAATTCCATGTCTCCCTTTTATGTGGTACACAGTCTTCATAATTATTCATATTAATCATCGTCTTCTTTTTATAGGGGAGTGGAGAAACTGAGCCTTAGGACCTTGCTGATCGCTGTCCTCGGCCAATTAAAGGCTCATGGCCCTTTGTCAGAAAGACAAGTCCTCGGGCCACAACATCTGGTAGCTACACTCTATCTCTGACCTGACCTAACGCTGCAGCCAAATGACGAAATAGGTACATTTTAGAGATGGAGAAGCATCTAAAGGAAAACGTGGCCCGTGTCTTCTAATACTTCACTACACACTTCCCTTTTGACTTCAGATTTAGGGGGCGTCCCCACTCCAATTCTGCACCACCAGCTGGGTGTTCTACAGTTTAACTCCTTTTGACGCTACCCTACCTTCAGGCCAGCTTGTCATTTTGGTCTCTGACTGACCGGTATACATTGGAGGGTCCCGGACTCGCTCCTCGGGTTCAGTGAATTTGCTAGAGGGGCTCACAGAACTCAGGAAAACACTTTACTTACCGGATTACCGGCTTATTATAAATGGATATAACACCAGATGGAAGAGATGCGTGGAACAAGGCCTGGGCAAAAGGGTGAGCAGCGTCCATGCCGTCTCTGGGCGCACCACCCTCCAAGAACATGCATGGGCTCACCATCTAGAAGCTCTCCAAATTTTTGTTGGGGAATTTACGGAGGCGTCATTACAGCAGGCGTGATAGATTAAACTACTGGCCTTTGGTGATTCATTCAGCCGCCAGCTCTTCCTCCCGGTCTGGAAGGTGGAGTTTGAGGCCGAAAGTTCCAACCCTCTCATCCTGATTGGCTTCTCTGGCAACGCCCCCACCCTCAGGCTATCCTGATTGGCTCTTCTGGCAATGCCCCACCCTCGGGCTATCCTGATTGGCTCCTCTGGAAATGCCCCCACCCAGGGATTGGCCAAGAGTTCATTCCTTAACATCAACTGGTGGGTTGAGAAAGGCTTGTTAGGACTCTTCTCTTTTCTCTCTTGGGACATTTGAAGGGGTTTTTTTTTTGTAACTCTGTGCCAGAAACTGGACAAGACTAAGATATTATTTCTCATAAATCACAGTATCCACAGGGGGTCAGAGAGCGGTCTGAGGCCAAGGAAGGGAGAAGGTGCAGGTGCGTGACAAGCCAAGACCTTGGGCGTGATGGTCTCATCAACTTATTAATTGAGCATAACAGCTAGAATGAATGAATGAATAAGCAAACAAACAAACAAACAAACACATAAAAACAAGTGACAAAAACTACAAATTGTTTCAAGCTTCAGAGTGTGAAGAAATTTTTAAAAGCAGGGGCAAAAAATAATAAATAAGATCCTCTTGACATCAAGATAGGAAGGGGTTCAATTAACATTCATTAAGACACAATAAGAAACACTAGACTTCTCTCCGGTGGAAGAGCTCTCCCAATGAATTATTCAGGAAGAAAAGAGCTGAATGAGGGACTCCTGTCTGGGCTTGGCACCCGTTCAGACTGGCTCACACTTTCTCCCCAGGTACTAGTGTGACAAAAAGTAACAAAGAAGCGGGCTTGTTTGTTCCCTGAGTACTCTGCTTGTGGTACAAACCAGCTTGGCATTCGTCTTGGCGTCATCATCTGAATCTTTCACGGTAGCTGAGGAAAAAAACACTAGGAATAAAATCTTCCATTTTAAAATCAGCAACGAACAGGTTCAAGGAAAGTTTGGAACCTGTGTGAGTCTCTTTTTCTCTGATCCTAAGCAAACATTTTAAACCATACAAAGGAACCCGTTTTGAGCACCTTTTGTGTGTCAAATGCAATGCTTCCTCCACTTACACAGAGATAAATGAGGCCTGTTCCTCAGAATGATAATAATCCAGTGGGGTAGACATAAGTCTCCCCAACTAATAATAACACAAAGTGATGTGCCAACACGTGCCAATTTCCCGGGAGCGCAGCACAGCTCTACCCTTTGCTCATGCCAATTCTAGAAGTGACTCCCTTTTCTTTTCTCTTTTTTTTAATTTTTTAATGTTTTTATTTATTAAGACAGAGAGAAACAGAGCATGAGTGGGGGAGGGGCAGAGAGAGAGAGGAAGTCACAGAATCTGGAGCAGGCTCCAAGCTCCGAGCTGTCAGCACAGAGCCCGATGTGGGGCTTGAACCCATGAACCCTGAGATCATGACCTGAGCAGAAGTCAGCCACTTAACCGACTGGGCCTCCCAGGAGTCCCTGACTCTCTTTTTGTGTTTACGTATCCAAACTACATTCAGTCTTTAAATCCTGGGTCTATGTCAGCTTTTGCATGAAATGTTCACTGAGTATTCCTTTCTTTTCTTCCATAGAACTTAGTTTTTTGGGGGCTCCTGGGTGGCTCAGTCGGTTAAGCTTCTGACTTCAGCTCAGGTCACAATCTCGAGGGTTGTGAGTTCGAGCCCTACGTCAGGCTCACTGCTGTCTGTATGGAGCCCTCTTGGAACCCTCGTTCCCCTCTTTCTACTCCTCCCCTGCTTGCACGCGTGCGCTCTCTCTCTCCCAAAAATAAATATTTTAAAAATTGACATTAAAAAAAGAACTTAGTTTTCTTCACATTTCCTACACTGTTTAGAGTTTTCACTGTACAAAATAGCACTCTGTTACAGACCATTTTACAAGAACACGTGTCATTTTACACACATTAGTTTTGTCTTTTTTGGTGATGTATACATTTCCAGAAGACCACACCTTTCCTCTGTACTCTGTGCTGTGACTAACCTTTTTCCCCCATCCCTGTCCTGTGACTAACTTAATACCAAATGCTTATTGTGTGACTGGCTCTGCCATTCTCATTTGGCTTTACTTCTAAAATCCTAACTGTTGGGGCCCCTGGGGGGCTCAGTCAGTTAAACGTCTGACTCTTGGTTTCAGCTCAGGTCATGATCTCAAAGTCATGACATTGAGCCCAACATTGGGCTCTGTGCTGAGCATGGAGCTTGCTTGGGATTCTCTCTCTCCTTTCTCTCTCTGCCCCTCTCCTGCTCATGCACACGTGTGCTCCCCCCCTCAAAATAAATAAATAAACATTTTAAATCCTGATTGTTCAGTTTTCCCATAGATCAGCCAGACTGATTCATTTCACAATTGTAAAATTGTGATTCAATGAGTCCATCCCTTAAATTTCTAGCCCAGATGTGATCTTTCAAGTCTAACACCTAATATTTTCTATTACATAACATACTAATTACATAATACTTAATACTTTCTATTAGGAACATGCATTTTTTATTTTGTTTTACATTAATATGACAGACATTGTGCCTAGGAGCGCCTGGGTGGCTCCGTTGGTTGAGCATCCAACTCTTGGTTTCTGCTGAAGTCATGACCTCACACTTCTTGAGTTTGAGCCCTGCGTCAGACTGCACTGACAGTGCAGAGCCTGCTTGGAATTTCTCTCTCCCTCGCTCTCTCTGCCCCTCTCCAGCTTGCTCTCTCTTTCTCAAGAAATAAATAAATAAACACAAAAAAAGAGATATTGTGTTTATACTTACCTGCCAGGCATGTTTGGTTGCAAAATTTGGTTATAGATAAAGGAATCATAATTAGAAACTGGCTCCACTGTGTTTTTACTTTTACAAATACTTGTGCTTCAAGCTCTTTTATAGGGAATGCTGGGAATGGGTTTCTCATGTTGGCCTGTGGCTGGATGAAATTCCGAATTATCCCACTTTTCTCCTCAGGTCAGCACAGAGCCCAATGCAAGGCTCGAACCCACAAACCGCAAGATCATGAACTGAGCCAAAACCAAGGGTTGGACACTCAACCAACTGAGCCACTCAGGCGCTGACTAGACTGTCAAAATTTCATCTCCTAGAGACTCATTTATGTGATCTTAATCAAATCACTCCATTCAACCGAACTTCCTCTGAGCCTGATTTTCTCATATGAAGAAGGAATATAATGTCATTGCACAAGGTTGAGTTAATAATGTCTATGAGAGAAGCATTCTCTGGACCTTAAGGACTTATGAGATATCAGATACCATCATCATTGTCACCATCATTGTTATTATCTCCTTCGTGACCTTGACATTTGTAAAGTTAAGAAGGGTGATATCATGGGGGCGCCTGAGTGGCTCAGTTGGTTGAGTGTCCAACTCTTGGTTTTGGCTCAGTTCATGATCTTGCGGTTTGTGGGTTCGAGCCTTGCATTGGGCTCTGTGCTGACAGCACGGAACCTGCTTGGGATTCTCTCGCTCCCTCTTTCTCTGCCCCTCCCTTCCACTATCTCTCTCTCAAATTTAATAAATAAACTTTAAAAAAGGAAGGGCGATATAATGGAAAGAATACTGGTAGATATTACCAGTGTTCGCTAATATCAGTTCCCTTCTACTTCCTCAGGGCTTGACAGATTTTCTAGATCTCCTTGCAGCTGGTAGAGCCATGTGACTCTCATCAGGGGAAAGGGAGGAAGGGGCCAATGTATTTCACCGCCAGTGCTTGATTCTTCCTCCTTCCTTCTCTTCGTAAAGTGACTCAAGAGGTCTTGTGTTCCACACTTGTTCCCATAAGCAAAAGATGTTTCTACCAGCTGGATCCCTAGGTAGTTGCGTGGAGCAGAATTTCCTGCCAACTCCTGGGAATTGTAGCGTGAGTGAGAAATTCACTTTCGTTGAATCAAGTCACTGAGATTTGGGATTGTTTGTTAGTTCAACATAACATAGCCTCATGGGACTAACACGCTATGATGGACCGAAGAATAAAAGAATCCTAGATAGGGTCACTTGGAGGGCTCAGAAGGCATGTGACTCTCGGTCTCAGGGGTATGGGTTTGAGCCCCACATGTGGCAAAGAGTTCACTTAAAATTTAAAAAAAAAATCCTAGATGTAGTATGGCCTAATCTATGTGCTCTTGAGTGAGCAGAATAAATTATATCCTCTCTAAGGTCCCTTCAGCTCTGAAAACTCTGACGTTACAATAACACAAAGAAATGTCACCTTTTGTTTAAGGAATAAAATAAAATTTCAGTTACATCAAACCATCTCTGAAAATGAATTCAGCTGGAATAAGTTTTAGAATCGAGACACCATATTTTAACTGTCTTATACACACAGCTGCCTTTTATTTTATTTTTATTTTATTAATGTTTTATTTATTTGTGAGAAGCAGGGATGGGGCAGAGAGAGAGGGACAGAGGATCTGAAGCGGGCTCTGCGCAGACAGCAGGAAGCCTGATGTGGGGCTTGAACTCATGAACTGAGAGACCGTGACCTGAGCTGAAGTTGGATGCTCAACTGACTGAGCTGCCCAGGTGCCCACACAGCTGCCATTTAAAGAGAGTGTCTTAAACACACTTCTATTAATCATAATCAAGGACTCACGGTCATTGTTATGAACCGTAGTTATTTTACAGTGACGCCCTCAGGGCCAGTGACAAGTGGAGTTCTATTGTTCCTCACGATGACCCATACCTCTCGTGTTATTGGAATTTTTGTTGTGGATTTTTATAGTCTTTCAGTGCCCTCGTGCCAACTCTTACTTTTCATCACTGTCAACACATGGTTGGTCTTCAGTAACCCATCTCCCCACTTATATTGGCTATAGAGACAGAAAGCAGATTTCCAACTCTGTTGGAATTGTACATAATGGTAAAGATATGCAGGGTCTAAGTGATCGGTTAAGAAGCTCTCGTAGGACCGAAGCAATTAGGAGTTAGGCATGAACTTGTCGCCTCGTTAGGCTCACAGGTCTTTTGCTTAATTTCTTGTGCGCATGAATATTGCACAAAGGTGAATTTCTCCGATAACCAGGCCCCAGTTAGCAGGGTGTTCATGTATTTGATTCTCTACGGCAACCTCAGCAACACGGATCCATAATTAAGTGGCTAATATGTGCTTGACAGTTGGAGAGACACTTTGCAGGCCATTTGCAGAACCTAACATTACGGAAAGGACTGAAATAATTCATTCCTCATGACAGTTCAGGGAGGCGATATAGCAACATGGTGAAGCTTGTAAGTTCTGGAACAAAACTGTGTTCGGGCTCCAGTTTTCACCTCGGCAATTTGAGAACGTGGGCAAGTACATCAACCTCTTGGTGTTTCCATTTTCTTACTTTTAAATAGCAGCTCATTAAAGTGACGTGTTAAATGCCTAAAAAAGTTTCTGACACATAGTAGGCACTTGGTAAACATTCGACTCAGAAAGATTATTGTTCTCAGTCCTTTTAACAGATTTACTGTATTCGTCAGGGTTCCCCAGAGAAACAGAATCGATAAGAAAGATTTGTTATAAAGGGTTGGGTCACGTGACTGTAGGCTGAGCAGTCTCCCACTGTATCGTCTGCAAGCTGGAAGCCCAGGGGTATAGTTTCAACCCACACTTGGAGGCGTGGGAACCAGGAACCCATGGTCTAAATCCCTGGCCAAGTTCAAAGGCAGGGGAACCAAAAGCATGAATGTCTGAGGGCAGGAGAGGGTGTACGTCACAGCTCAAGCAGAAAGCAAATTAGCCCTTCCTCCACCTTTGGGTTCTATACAGTCTCTCAGCAGATTGGATGGTGGCCGCCCACATTAGTGAGGGAGGTTTTCTTTCCTCGGCCTGCTGATTCAGATCTTCATCTCTTCCAGGAACATCCTCACAGACATCTCCAGAAATAATGTTCTACCAGCTCTCAGGGCATCCCTTAGCCCAGTCAAGTTGGCACATAAAACTAACCATCACAGGGGCGCCTGGGTTAAGTGTCTGACTCTTGATTTCAGATTGACCCCCGTGTATTGGCCCCCCGCTGGGCTTGGGGCTGCTTAAGATGCTGTCTCTCTTTCTCTTAGGGTACCTGAGTGGCTCAGTCAGTTAAGCATCTGACTCTTGATTTCATATCAGGTCATAGTCTTATGGTTCGTGAATTTGAGCCCTGCATCAGGCTTTGTGCTCACACCACAGAGCCTGCTTGGGATTCTCTCTCTCCCCCTCTCTCTCTGCCCCTCCTCTCCAAAGCCAATAAATAAACTCTCTGCTTTCACGTGCACAATGTCTCTCTCAAAAAAATGAAAGAAAGAAAAAAACAACAACTGACCATCCTATTTCCTGTTATTGATATCATGTAAGAGCTGCAAAGAACATGAGTATCCTTTGATTAATTTATTAAGTTTTCACTGGTCACTGTGTTAGCCAGGTTCTCTATAAGAACGAACAAAGATGATGTATAGATAGATTTATTTTAGGGAACCAGTTCCCATGATTATGGAGGCCAGCAAGTCTGAAATCTGCGGGGCCTGGCAGGTGGACTGGAGACCAGGAAGGAGCTGATGATACAGTTCTAATGTTAAGGTCATCAGGCTAAAGACCCCCGGAAACAGCTAATGTTGCAGTTTGAGTCGAGAGGCCAAAGCGGCTGCAGAAATCCCTTTTGCTCAAGAGTGAGCAGTCCTCTTTTGTTCTATTCAGGCCTTCAACTGATTGGACGAGGCCCACTCATATTATGGAGGAGAATAGGTTTTATGCAAAATCTACCTATTTAAAAGCTAATCTCTTCCAAAAACCGCCACAGATACATCTAGAATAATATTTGACCGTATATCTGGGCAATGTGGCCCAGCCGATTTGACATATGAGATTAACCATTATGGTCAAACACACAGTTTTTCCTTCCTGGGTCCATCATTTTGATTGGTGGCTTGAAACTAGACCTGATGGGAGCTGACCACTTGCAATCCTTCCCTCGTCTTCACTCGTATGTTGATGATGGGAGTTTCCTTCTTCATAAAGAAGGAGGCATAAGAGAAGTAGGTCTTTCTGGCCCAAACACCTCCTTCCCCCTCTGCCACGGGGTGTGAGATTTCCTGCGGCCAACAGGCATTGGCAGCTTGGATTAATGTCTCTCCCTTCTAGAAGTAGAGCCAACAGTATTTGCCTGCCTGGTGCCTAGTGTCAACCGCCGAGGTGCGTTATGCTTTAGAAATGGCTCTTTTAAGGAACTTAATTCACAATTTCTCTATCATTGATTCACTGGACAAGTACTTATTGAGCATTTGCTATATGAATGGCACTGCTGGGGCTGGGCATACTCAAGGATGAGTTAAACAGATAGAGATTTTACACATCAAAATCAGTTACAATAACGATTTCATTCCTTCTTTCTGGCTTCCTAGAACACTCACATGATTTGGTCCCACACGATTCTCAGGATTCTTTGCATCGATGCTGTATCCTTTAAAGAAATTTGATGAAGGTAAGGATTAGCCATTTCCCTACCACCTTGCTCTCAACTTGCTTATGTTGAAAGCAAGCCTCAGAGGGGCGCCTGGGTGGCTCAGTCGGTTAAGCGGTTAAGCGTCTGACTTTGGCTCAGGTCATGATCTCATGGTTCGTGGGTTCAAGCCCTGCGTCTGGCTCTGTGCTGACAGCTCAGAGCCTGGAGCCTGCTTCGGATTCTGTGTCTTCCTCTCTCTCTGCCCCTCCCTCTCTCATAGTCTCTGTCTCTCAAAATAAAAATTAAGACATAAAAAAAAAAAAAGCAAGTCTCAGAATGCTTGGGTGACTCAGTCAGTTGAGAATCTGACTTCAGCTCAGGTCATGATCTCATAGTTCGTGAGTTCAAGCCCCATGTCCAGCTCTGTGCTGACAGCTCAGAGCCCGGAGTCTTCTTCAGATTCTGTGTCTCCCTCTCTCTGCCCCTCCCCTGCTCATTTTAATTTAAAAAAATTTTTTTAATGTCTTGAGAGAGGGAGAGAGAGCATGTGGAAGGAAAGGGCAGAGAGAGGGAGACAGAGAATCCCGAGCAGGCTCTGAGCTGAAAGCAGAGTGGACGTGGGACTTGAACTTAGTAACTGTGACCTGAGCTAAAACTGATGCTTAACCTACTGAGGCACCCAGCTGCTCCTGTCACATTTATTTTTAAGAACACTCGTGGCAAGCAGACCCCAAGAGGTTTATGCAGCCTGTTTGTGGAGGTCTCCAAATCCCCGCTTTTCTTTCTGTCCTGGTAGGCGTACTAACAGCAGGCACGAAAGAATCCTTTGAAGCAGCTGTGCTAACATTCCAGAAACAAGACTCTAGGCCCTGTTAGCAGTCATCGGGCAATGGCAAATCAAAGGCTGGCCAGAGGACCGTTAGGGGATCAAGCTCCAAGCCCCACCCCTCAAGGTTTGAGCTCCAGCCTCCCTGAGACTCTTGCAAGGTGGGAGGGTTTCTGAAGGATGTGGGCTGACCTGCATATCTGGAAGATCTTTAAATTCACCAGCGTGAGCCCACTTCTGACATCTACTGTGCTCGCCAATAGGCCGCTACCTTCACCAATAAAAGCCCACTGCTGACATTCAGTATATTAACTAGCACAGCGAGGCTTGTTCGTCTAGAACAGGGAACAGCAGAGCTTGGAGTAATCCCTTCAGTAACGCTGAACTTCCTGATTTGAGCAAGGGTGGATGTTTAGTTCCCGGGCTGTGCGCTTCTTTTTTTTTTTTTTTTAATGTTTATTTATTTTTGAGACAGAGAGAAACAGAGTGTGAACAAGGGAGGGGCAGAGAGAGAGGGAGACACAGAATCTGAAACAGCCTCCAGGCTCTGAGCTAGCTGTCAGCACAGAGCCCGATGTGGGGCTCGAACCCACAAACTGTTAGATCATGACCTGAGCCGAAGTCAGATGCATAACTGACTGAGCCACCCAGATGCCGCTCCCCCTGCCCTCCGCTGTGCACTTCTGATCAGCACCCTGGTAGAGCAGAACCCCGTGTGACCTATGTCCCTGGCAGTGTGCCCTGAAGCATTTCTAGGTAAATCAACATGCATAACAATAACGAGTCTGGGTTTTACACTACAGTATTCTTCTACGTCCAGTATTCCCCATGAGTTCTCAAACTTGCTAAATTAGAATGTTTTGTTCCATGTTTCTGAGATAGTGTTTGCAGCAGAAAGGCAATGAAGATGTTCATAGTCCAACGGCCGGAATACTAGTTCGAGAGCCGAGCTAACTTTCTAGGCAAAGCCTGCCCTGGTGGTTCATTCTAGAGAACGTCTTGTCTCTAAGTCTGGTCCTCCTGCAGTAGGTCTAAACACCGTATCTTCTCAGTTCACCTAGGTCAGGCCACAGGCAAATATTCACGCTGACCAAACCCAAACGTCTGCTATCTAGATTAAGTCTTTTTCGTGAATCTATATATCCAAGAATCTGAATTGCCATGTGGCACCGGAAATAGAGCAGAGAAACAGACAGTCCTGCGTAGGTGATTCGTGGCCGTCTGTTGAGTGTTCCACTTCTCATGACAATAAATCCCATCTTTCTGTGGTCTGATGAAATGGAGCCCCTAGAAAAGGTCTTTGGCTCATAAATTCTTATTATTGATAGCACTAATTCCTGGATTCACATTTTTGCCATCTTTGGTTGAAATCTCGGATTGCAGGAACTACGGTGATTACCCTTTTATTATCCTCCATTCGGACTTCTACCCTTCCAGAACCACCTCACTGCGTATTGCAGTGTATGTGTTGCCCCTTTGCTAGGTTGTGCTGCGGGCATGCAGACCCGCTATGGTCAACTGGCCAGACCAGGAGGCTCCCCAAATTTCCCTCAGCGGCAGGGTCACACATCTTCTTGCAGGTGGACTGACTTCTGCAGATGACTAAGCTCAACCATTTTTTTTCACATTTTTACTAGTCTCCCACTGAAACGTCTAGAGTAGCTCCAAATAGAGGATATCCTCACAGCGCTTAAGGATGTTTGACAGTAAGATCCAAATTCCATATAGAGACTGCTCCTGCCCAAACTCCCATCATGCTTCCCCTATTGGTGGTCAGCTTTGATCACGTGACACTTACCAATGGATTGTTACCAGAGTGGATCTGCTATGTCATTACAGCAAAATTTAAGACATAAAAACGATCCAGTCTTGGGAGTTTTTCCATAAAGGATTTAGTAGCATAATATTGTCCTGGCTAAAGACCTGGCCATTTCCTTTCCCAACCCTTTACTTAAGAACTTTGGTTAGGGATGAGACACAACATAAGTTTACCTAACAGAGCCTGCACCACATGATCACAGATTACAGCTGGTAATAAAAGAAAAATAAGCACTTTACATATGATGACTCCAGGAAGAATTTAAATTACAAACCTAACGTGAAAACTCTTGGCTTTTATTAGACTACAGGACCGATAATATCCAACTGGAATATATAAATTACTATGTTTAGAGTCAGCACTTGACTCGTAATCAAATCCTCATGCCATTTAATCTGAGATGTTATCACTTTTAATAACTGGCAGGTGATCTTTTCATATAAACACACATTATATTTATACCCGTTTCAAAGAAGCGTTTGAACATTTACAATTCTGCTGCAAATCCTATTAACTTAAAAAGTAAAAATTATTTTAGCTGATGAGACATTCAACTTTTGAAAAATGGAAAACTTTAAACAGCGTATTGCTTGGCTGTGGGTTAGAAGCCGGAACACACTCTTTGCAGGTCTGGTCAGTATTGGCCCCCCCCCCCCCTTGCTACTTGGCCTGTGTGTTTTTTCCTATGTAGATGACTCCCAACCATCATGAGAAAGGTTGATTATCCAGTTTATACTGGAAAGAAAAAAAGAGGCTGGGAGATGTTATATAAATTTTCCGATGTCCTAAAGCAGCTAAATTTCACAGGATTTTTTTTTTTTAATGTTTACGCCAGAGCTCAGGAGCTTTCCACTAAAAGCCATCAATTAATTCATCATGTGCTACAAGAGCCTGGATTTGGTATGACAAATGCTTTGACAGCGCCAACCCCAGTGGTTTTTAGGTGAGAACATGACCTGAGAGCGCCGAATCCTAACCACTAGACCACCAGGGAGGTGAGAACGTGATCTGAAGTGAACGATTTTACAGGGCAGAACACCCGAGAGGTAAACGTCAGTAACTGACAAGAGAAGTGTTATGCAGTTAATAGTTTCAAAAGCGATCATGCTCGTAACTTGGTCTCCCAGACACTGAAATCTGACACTTTGATACGTTACAGCAAGGCGTCCAACAAAGAGGTTTTGTTCTGTCCAAGTTTTGTGGGATGGTGTAACTCCGCACTCCATCTCAGCCAACAAATGCTCCACAGGGCTGACCAATGACTCATGTAGTCTATTACTGTGAGATGTCCCTCTTCAGTTTCAAAATATTCACTTTGAATTGCATTAGCAGAAGCAGCCAACGGCTTGCCACAGTCTTTTCACTACCTTGGCCCAGTCCTAACCAGATTACATTTTTCATTTTACCTTGGAAGTTTTCTCTTTGTTTTAGAATTTTTAGGTGCACTGTGGTAAAAAAAAAAAAATCGCTTGAGAAAAGATAATTTAGTATAGATTTATACATTTCTCTCTTTTAAAATACTTTTTGATTATATGATGTAATTTCTCCCAGGAGCCTTAGAAGTTAGATTTTGAAAATAAAAATCTACATAGAATAAAAGTAATTCTTTTCTGTCTTCATCTTCTCAAAGGAGAATGAAAGGTTACAGACAATCATGTTGGCATTGTTCATCATTTTTGTTTGTCTTGGGACTTGGAACCTTCCCTCTTTGTCTTTAAATGTAAGAGCAGTGTTAATGCTACGTAACATCCTTTTTGTATTTTGAGCTGCCAATATCAAACTTTGTTTTCACATAATTATGAGAGAAAATATTTTGTTTCCCTGTAGACCATGTGTTGAAATAGAAATCTAGTATTCATCTTCTAAACCTAGCAAATGACATACTATGATATTAGAAAAGATATATCACCACTGTCAATACATAATTTAAAATAGAGGATAACAACAGCTTCACTATTAGGCAGTTTCTCTTATTATTTTAGAAACTCTGTAACAAATTCCACACTACACTTCATAGCTTCAAACCTAACGCCGGAATTCCGACCTTCATACTAAATAGGAATGTAGGCTGGTTCATGTCTGCAAAGAATTTTTTGTCCATGAACGCCTACGTCTGTGGTCAAGGGGCAGGTGTAGGCAATTCATCAGGCAGTCCTCTCCCTTCTTATAATGGCATTGCTCCGGGCGCCCGAGGGTCAGTCGTTAGGTCCCCAGCATGGCTATCTCCCGTCCACCGTGAGGGCGCCTGTTAGCGCAGGGCGGAAGGCCACGAAGTCGCCGATTTTGGTTCCAACGTCGCGTGGGGAGGGGTGTTCGTGTAAAAAAGAAAGCCGCTTAGGAACCCATGTCCGCCCAAGTGCTCCGGCCTGGAGGGAGGCTGAGCTCAAAGGCTCGGGAGGAGAGGAGGCGAGGAGAGCTGGGGGCGTGGTGGAATGCTACAGGGGCAGCCAGGCAGGTCCGGCTTTTGTGGGGACACTTCTGCGACGCCGTGGCCGCGGGCGTCCGGAGCCGAGGGCGCCCAGTCGGGAAGGCCGGAGTCAGACCCGCGGTGCCGGCCGCCCGGGCCGACTCCCGGCGCGCAGCCATCCCGCTCCCGCGCCGCGGATTCCCGCGCTCCGCCCGCCCCTAGGGGTCGCCGTGGCAACGGACGCCGGGTACCGGACTCCAACTCCGCCGAGCGCCCAGCTCCGCGGGAGGCGCCCGGCTCAGCCGCCAGCCCCGGGCTCCGATGGCCACCTGGGGCGACGCGCCCGAGACCAAGGAGTGCCGGAAGATCCTCAAGAGCCTCGAGTCGACTATTGAACAATTCCGGTTCAGCCCCAGGTGACCCGCGCCGGCCGCAGCGCCACCCCCACCCCCTCCCGCCGGGTCCCTTCCGCCGCCCGCGGCTCCACGCGTCCCTCTCCGGCGCCTCCCCGCCCGCGCTCCGGGCATGGCCCTGCCGATTTGATTTAAGTGTAGTCACGTAAACTGAGCGCACGGCTTCCCGGAGCCAGAGTGCCTGAGTTCAAATCCTGCGACCCACACTACAGGGCCCGTGGACTGGGCAAGTTACTTAAAAACTCTGACTCAGTTACCTCCTGGGGAAGCAGCCATGATGGCGATGGGCAGTGTGCCTACTTCATGGGTCGGAGTGAACATGAAATGAGTGCATGTGGGTATCGTCTTCGGAAGAGTGCCATGCATCTATATACTTAGTACCCTGTAGGTTTTTGCCAATATTATAGTGATTTCTTGATGCTTTCTTTACATTTCCTCCCTCCCATAATCCTTTGCCCCCCTCTGCCCACATTTTGTTTGGATAGCATAGAGCTGATGTGTCTGGGAAAATGTGTTTTTCTTTTTGAAAGCCTTTTTGAAATCAGTAAGCGGCCGGCACTAGGGTAGCTCTGTGCACTTAAAATTCCCTAAGGCAAGGGTCTCGTGGTGCCAGATGGGCTGGCTTAGAGGCAAGTCCCACTCACTGAGGCTCCGGAGTGAGAAGAAAGGGCCAGCACTGTACTAGCCCAATGGCGGCCACTGATCAGTGACCCCGGGCTGCTCAAGGGAGTGCGTTTGTTAACACCAGGGTTTTTTGGTGGTTGTGAAAGTCACATATTGGCGGTGGCCCCTAATGAGCACTATGGGCACGGTGCCCAACCTGTTCTGCTTGTTTACTGAGAGCGATGACTTCCTGCCTTGGCATTGCGTGGTGTGTGGCTCTCCAACAAGACACACCGGCTGTGCTCAGGGGACAGAATGACATGCCAGGTGCCCAGTGAATGCAGGAACAAAGGAACCACTGATGCCCATGTGAATTCCTCTTCCCCCACAGGGCCAGGGGGACCGCGTTGGGGCTCTGGTAGGAGGAGAGGAGGCTGAGTGCTGACCGCAATCCTGGGTTTAGGGCAGCGTTTGGCACCGGGCAAGCAGCAGCCTCCACCTTCTCAGAAGCCCCGCCTTTCTAGTCAGAACACGGATGATGAGCAAGCAAACTATATAACAAATAAGTTAGCGCTAAGTGCTAAGGAAAGACTGACAGGGAAGGAGCAGAGGAACTGGTGTGTTTATAAATAAATAAATAATATGTTCTTTATAAATATAATTTTTCTTTATAAAGGTAAATTTGCAGAAGGATAACTTCTACTTTGTCTTCAGAACTTCTCCTGTGTCTGCAGTTCTCAAAATAATGGACTCAACATAATTCTTGTGCCAAAGAGGCATATTTAGGGGTGCTGTATTCTGCTTCCTTTCAAGTCTGATGTTTGGAAGAGAGGTCCAGGCTGGCTACATCAGTTTGGGAGTAATTAGCACAGAGATGGAGCCTCAGACTGGAGATGTTGGTGATCATCTAAGTAGTGGTGATCTCACCAAAGAGAAGTCTCTGAGTCTGGGGCACATCGTAGTTGTGTGTTCTTTGAGGAAGGAAAGAGGGAAGCTATGTTTTTCTTATTTCCTATGGAACAGTATGCCATAGTGAAAGTTTAGCACATCAAATGCTATTTTCTTTGACTAATTCATTAGTGAGCATTTGTTAGGATAGACTATTCTAGGATTCAGTGAGAAGTGTCATTGCATTCTATTTTTAATAAATGTTCATGGGTATGTTTCCTATAATAAATTTACATGTTAATTTTGTTTCTAGTTTATTAAAAAAACATCATCGTCATCTTTCCAAGACTGTATTTTATGCATCACAACCAAGCCATTATTCAGAAGTTGAATTGCTGAGATTATAAATAAGGACTGTGTAGGAACCACTTAGCTAATTTGTTGTGATATGGGTTTCCATTCTAGGCACGGAGGTTGCCTTTTAAACTTAGAGACATTTGGAATATGACGGGAAACTAAAGAATGAACTTCATGTTTCACTTAGATTCTGAATGAGCTAGACCTTTTCTGAGTCAATTATACAAAAATTTAAGACTCAAGGGACCTTGGAGCCATCAGCCTGTTCTCACTAGGAATGGAGAATTGGAATCTGTCACTTAAGGCTTATGATTCTAGAGGAGTTGTTTCCCCTCTTCAAATCCTGGTTTCTATGTCTTTGAAACTAGAAAGTCAGTATCTCTTTTATGAGGTTTTTGGGAGGATAACCTAAAGGGAAAATATCTGTGTGTTAATACGTATGTCTTAACAAACCACATGGGACAAGTTAAGCACTCAATACATAGTGCTAAATATAATTTTAGATGCTCTGTAGGTGGTATCTATAAAATTTTTGGACTTGATTTTAAAGGTTCGTATTGTAGTATTATAACATTATGGCACCAGAAGGAATAACTGAAAACGTTATTTCAAATATTTAAATCGTGTCCTGAAAATATATATAGGGGACATTTTTAAAATACTTTTATTTTTTTTTCCAGCTTTATTGAGATGTAATTGACATGTAACATTATATATTCATAATAGCTACCCACTTTCCATAAACCTACTGTCCACAGTAGATTTTTTTGCTTAAAATGGGAAAGAAAGAACATACACATTCAAGCTTAATGAAAAATGAAGTCAAATAGTAAGAAAGAACTACTTGGCACCAGGGAGGGTGAAGGATTGCATTTCTAGACTGGAGGAGGAAGCATTGAGGTCTGTGAAATGTGCAGCATTGTAGAGTATAAACAGTTTAAGTGGTTGTTTGTATTTATTATATTGCACGAGCACTCGGGATCTAGACAGGAGGGAGAAACCTCACCAGTATTTGAATGGGGGAATATTTCCTGTTCCTTATTAAATATTCAGTACTTTTAACTAGTAAAAGTATGAGAAGTAATTGAGATGATTCATTTTCAGAAACACCAAATAAAAGCAGTACGTCTAGTGAACAATAGATTTACAACCTATTGGAAATATGTAGGAACCTCCCCCCACAATGGAGCCCCAAACCCTTAGACACTTCACTTCCTGGTTCTTCTTCCTCTTTCCATTTTGCGGGCTTGTTTTCATGGGCTTTGCCATGAGAATGCGCCAAAGAACTGAAGTCTCCGGGGCACCTCAAGGAATGCACTTTTTGCCTTACACGGGCATAGGCGGGGTCTGGGTAAGACTGTAACCTTTGTAGGACTCAGCCAATGAGGAATCAGGGGAGGGGCTTGCGTGCTAGGAGATAAATTGCCTGTTGTAACTGCTTCTCCATCGGACACCCGCTCTTGCAAGAACGTGGATTAGAGCCTCCCTTCACTGTGGCGAGTCTCCGTGTCCCTCCTCTGATTGGGTCAGTGGGCTTATTTCTCACAGAAGGCAGTAAAGTTGGTAAAAGAAGACTTTAAGCAGTATTCTAATTTTTTTAAACTTTTTAAATGTTTTTTATTTATTTTTGAGAGAGAGAGAGAGAGATAGTGTGAGCAGGGGAGGGTCAGAAAGAGAGGGAGACACAGAATCTGAACCAGGCTCCAGGCTCTGAACTAACTGTCAGCACAGAGCCTGACGTGGGGCTAGAACCCACCAACCATGAGATCATGACCTGAGCCAAAGCCGATGCTCAACTGACTGAGCTACCCAGGCGCCCCATAAGCAGTATGCTAACCACAAAGAAAGAATGGAGCTGTGATCCCAAAGGCAGAGGTAGAGTAAAAAAGAAAGGAACTAAGAATTTAGAATACCCTCATTTCCACCCGGTCCATATTCAAGGCGGAGGTTAAAGCTTCTTGGGAGAGGACATGGCTGGTGGCAGATAAACCTGCCAGAGGGCTGGCCAGAGCTCATTGAGTGGAAGAAACTTGCTGAAAGCTGTAGGCAGGCTGAGGTTCTTTACCCAGCTGGGAGATCCACATCTTCATTCCTAAAGGTCCTGGTTTCTCAAAAATAACTTTCCCAAGGTGCCTGCCTGGCTCAGTTGGTGGAGCATGTGACTCTTGATCTCAGGCTTTTGAGTGGGAGCCCTACATTGGTGTAGCGATTATTTAAAATCTTAAAAAAAAATTTTTTTTTCCTCTACCCTTCTAGGCAGGTTCTTGGCTGAGACCCCTATAATAAAGACAGATTGATAGTAGAAAAACGACGAGAAGTTGAATAACATGTATACCTCCTGTATGCATGGACGATGCCCAAGCAAGTTTAGTACCTTCCCAAAATGGCCCACACCGCCACATTAAATAGGGTCTCCACCTAAAGACAAAAGAAGATTTGGGGGGTGAGAGGGGAGCCAGTTATGGGAGGTCCCCAAGCATAGCAGGGTAAAGAAGGTTCTGGTTGTTATGCGGATTTAAGTCCTTGCCTTGTTAAATTTCTAGAGATTTAGTCTTTTTTCTCTTGCTGGTACAGCTTGGGAGACACCCTTATCAATGGAGAGAACCCTCATAAATGTGCCTGTCCCTTAGAAAAGGGCCACTTCTGCTCTGTTTTCAGAGCTTCCGTCCCTGCTGGTCCTTAAAAATAACTAGCTCAGGATCAAAGAGGCATATTTTTGGGGTGGCAAATTCTGGTCCCCTTCAACATGGAAATGCTAAGAGGCACCCCAGAGAACCCCCTGGGTTCCCGATGTAATCTCCCTGACTCCGTTGTATACCAACAACCCACTTACCCCTTCGTAATCACAATCAACCGTTTCAGCCGGATCCCATTCTCTCCCCTTTGGTTCAATGGCAAAAGGATCACGAAGTGGCCAGGTATCCGTCCAGTTAAATCTCATCTAATTCACTGGAACTATTGTGTTTTTGGAGGGAAGTAGTCACCCCCTGAAAATGAAGACCTCCGAGTCAGCAGATCATAAAGTTGCAGGGACAGGAAGCAATACTTTAGGGAGTGGGTCACTAGGTGTCATAATGGGAGGAGCCCCTTCACTCTGTCTCCTGCTTCATGGACCTGTGGCCTTGGGAGAGAGCGCACCACATGTTGATTCAAAGCATATACTGTATCCTGTAAGACAGAAGCACATCCTGTCATGGATTTGTCTCTCAAATGCCGTAATTCAATCTTCAGTAAGCTATTTTACCCTTCCATTAGGCCAGCTACTGCTGGGTGATGGGATGTGTGATCAGACCAGTCATTTCCATGGGCATGAGCCCATTGCTATACTCCTTTTGCCGTGAAATGAATACCTTCTGATAGAAGTGACAACGTGCACCATGTCATGATGGCGGACAAGGCGTTCTGTGATGGCTGGTGGTTCTGGCTGGTGCATTGTGATCAGGGAATGCAAACCCATGTTCAGAGCACGTGTATGTCTATCCCAGTGAGGATGATGGAAGAGGTTCAGTGTGACCAAGCTGCCGTCAGGTGGCTGGCTCTTCCCACACACACACTGGTTAATACTGCCATATTAGGGACTCAGGATTGTTGGCTGATTAGACACTCAACGCTTGTAGCCACCAGGCCAGCCTCTGTAAGGGGAAGTCCATGTTGCTGAACTCTATCCCTGCCACTGTAGCCATTTCATTCAAGGGCCATTGAATGAGCACTGGGTTGGTTGTGGAAACTCATAAGCTGCTATCCATTTTGCCTACTTGAGCACGGAATACTTTCTCTGTAGTGGATTTCCTTTGGTGAGCGTTCTCGTCGGGCACAAGTATCCTTATAGCCTGTCCCTGTTCTTAAAAGCTTGTCCATAGAACTCTTCCCCCAGACTTTCTTGTCCCCAATTTCTCCATCTTCTTCCTTCCAAGTTCCTGAGCATCATCCAGTTAAAACTATAGCAACAGAACGTAAATTAATACAGATACACAATCCTGGCAATCTCTCATCCAGAAGAAGTAAACAACCAAATGTACTCCTTCGAATTCTATTCAGTGGAAGGATTTTCCTTCATGGCTGTCCTTCATGGTCACCTCTGAGCAGAGCTGTGGATCCCCCTTCTGATGGCAGCACCTTCTGTTAACCAGACTTGAATTCTTCTTCAATCAGCTGATCACACAGAACTTCCCACGAGGCTGAACCATGGGCTGAGGGAGAAGACGCAATGCAGCCCAAGCCACCTGCCCCCTATACGTGTCTTCCCTTCTCCTCGAGCCTGGTCTCTTATAGGTCACTTCCATCTTACGAGATTGAAGCCACTCATGCCCAATTTTATGGTGTGATGGGTCGATAAAACCCAGTTTGTCATGGGAAACTCAGGCCTGATGACTCATGGTTACGTAGTCAGTCTTTTCCAGGCTCAATAGCAAGCCAGCGCTGTTTCTCAAAAGGATAATAGTCCTCCATTCAAGAAGGCATAAGATTTGTTCTAAAATCCTAGGGGTCTCTGCTGTGACTTTCTTAATGGTGCTTGCCAAAGGATCACACATCATCCCTGTTTGTCGCAGGCATTCCAGAGAGCCATTTAATCTGCTGGATCATCACATCCATGTGGAAAAGCAGCTTACACTACAGTCTGTCTAGATGTCTTTTATTCTAGGCTCCCATAAACACTGGCCGCCTTGCCTGGGACTTGGAAAACGGGTTGAAGTAGCATATACAGAGGTGATATACGTTGCTTCCAAAGTCACATTTCATTGTTCATTAAGGCCTAAAATATTGACAGTTCTTACCTGTTGAAGTTGGTGAAATTGGAGCTTGCTTGAAGAATGCATATGACTTTTAAAAAATAATTTACTTTGGGGGCACCTGGATGGCTCAGTCAGTTAATCATCTGTCTCTTGATCTCAGCTCCAGTCTTGATGTCTCTCTCTCTCTCTTTTCTTTTTAAGTTTATTTATTTTGAGAGAGACAGAGACAGCTCAAGTTGGTGGGGAGTGAGAGACAGGGGCAGTGAGAATCCCAAGCAGGCTCTGTGGTGCCAGCACAGAGCCCAATGTGAGGCTCAAACTCATTAAGCCGGGAGACCATGACCTGTTACCATATTTGTTTTTCTTCTCTCTCCCTGCTTCCTCCTCCTCCCTTTGTACACATTCACACACACAAAAACTCATACGCTTATTATTATTAGTCTTTATAGAACATTTTGAGAGCAAACTATAGAATTAGCACCCACTGCTGCTAAGCATTACAGTGTGATTTACCTAAAATGGATATTCTCCCATGTGACTAGCACACAGCTCTCAAAGTCAGGAAGCCAACAGTAGCCCCACATTACAACAGGCTCCTTCAAGTTGTGCCAAGTGTACTAACAATAACTTTTTCCTTTTCTGTTCGGGATCCTAGCTAGGAATATATGTTGCATTTAGCTATCCTGGCTCTCCAGGCATGTTCAGTGCGGAAGAGTTCCTTAGCCTCTCCCGGGACACTTTATAAAAGTATCGACTTCAGATTCTGTAGGATGACCAGCTCTATCTGATGCTTCTTGTAAGCAGACTCAGGTTATGCATTCTTGGCAGGAATGCCCCGAAAACTGAGATGTGCTCTTTCCAGGGCATCGACTTCAGTGGGCAAATGTTGTTCAATTTGTTTCCCCTTTGGTGCTTTAACTTTAACCTTGTCGGGTTGGTGTTTGCCAGGGTTCTCTATCATAAATTTACCATTCTTCCCTTTGTAATAAATGATTATTGTGGGGGCGCTGGGTGGTTCAGTCAGTTAAGCATCCTGCTCTTGATTTCAGCTCAGGTCATGATCTCAAAATTTGTGAGATTGAGCCCCATGTTGGGGTCTACTGTAACAGCACAGAGCCTTCTTGGATTCTCTCTCTCTCCCTCTCTCTCTGCTCCTCCTCCTTGTGCACATGCGAGCTCTCTCTAAATAAATAAACATTTAAAAAATTACTTTGTGAGTAGGTATTACAAAATCTTCTTTTCCTTTTTCCCCTCAGCTTCACTGAGATATAATTACCACATGACATTGCGTAAGTTTAAGGTGTATGATGTGATTTGGTGTATGTATTTATTATAAAAGGGTCACCACAGGGGCACCTGGGTGGCTCTGTTGGTTAAGCATCCAACTTCAGCTCATGCCAGAGTCCAGCTCCAGCAGGTCCAGGGTTCCCTGAAGGATGGACGGTGTCAACGAGAGAGAGAGAGTGAGAGAGCCACCAGTGTCTTTCTGCTCACCAGGCAGGCGTATTTGCACTGACCGGAGAGTCAGCTTTATTTATAGAAAAATGTATGGGGTACAAATCAGAAGTGGCAATTGCCTTAGACAATGGTTTCTGATGACAAATTTCTTGTATGTAAAAATTTCCCAGAACATAGATTGGTAGAAGACTCATGCATAATCTTTATCAATAGTGATTGGAGTAGGTGACTAGATGCTTATCACATGGGGAGGAAGGGGTCTTTAGCATTCAAATACAAGACAATGTTTTTAGCATAGCAAAGGCAAAAGTTAGTTTTTTGTGAGCAGGGGTCAATAGCCTGTTTTCTTGAGGGGAAGAAAAACAGGTTTCTCAGGAAATGTAATATTTGTTCCCATAAACACAAAAGTAGAAATTCCTATAAGTTCCTTCACAAGGTGCAATCAGTATATTTCAAGTCACTCCTGATACCAGTCAACAAGGTGCCTTGGGGGTCAGTGCTCAAGCAAAAATAATTGAGTGGGGGATAGACATCAATCGCCATCTGATGGTAGGAGGCCTTGTAAACCTGCCTTATTCCACAGGGAGTTTACTCAACTTTAGTGAGTTCAGAAATGGCTTCTAACAGGCTCAGGTCATGATCTCACAGTTCGTGGTTTCGAGTCCTGCGTCAGGCTCTGTGCTGACAGTTAGCTCAGAACCTGGTGCTGTCTTCAGATTCTGTGTCTCCCTCTCTCTCTGACCCTCCACTGCTCACGCTGTCTCTCTCTCTCTCAAAAATAAATAAAAACATTAAAATTTTTTTAAAATAAAAAAATAAAATGGTCACCACAATAGTTAGTTAACACATCCATCCTCACATAATTACTTTTGTATGCATATGAGAACATTTAAGATTCCCTCTCATAGCACCTTTCAAGCGCATAAAGCGGGATTGTTGACCACTATGCTGTACGTTGGATCCCAGAACTTATTTCTCTTACAAGTAGGAGTTTGACTAACATCTCTCTGTTTCCCCACCCCTCGGCCTCTGCAACCACCATTTCCCTTCTGTGTTTCTGTGAGTCTGGTTTTTTTAGATCCCACATGCTAGTGAGATCACACAATATTTGTCTTCCTCTGTCTACTTTATTTTACTTGGTAGAACGACCTCAGTGTTCCTCTATGTTGTCACACAAATGGCAGAATTACCTTTTTTTATGGTGGAATAATATTACATTGTATGTGAACATTATATTTTCTTTATTCATGTATCCATGAATGGGCACTTAGGTTGTTTCCATCTCTTGGCTGTTTTGAATAATGGGATGTATAAATATTGAGATAATGACCTAAATTCTTTTGGATATATACCCAGATGTGGGATTGCTAGCACAGAAGGCAGTTCTATTTTTAATGTTTTGAAAACATTTAAATTCTGATAAAGAAAAATTTTCTTAATCAAAATTCCACTGACCAGCCTTACCTCGCATTGATGACTCCCACCTTAATGAGTCACCTCTGTTCTTGTTTGCCAAATGTCGGTTCTCTATTTTCATCATTCTTTTTTACATTTATTGCATGAATGCACCCAGTCTCCCCATCATTCTAGCTCTCTGGTGCTGCTCCTGTTTCTCACACTGCCCTACGCTCTTGGCTACTGGGCCTCTGGGCCTTTTCCTCCGCGTGGTTTCCAACCTTCTCATCAGGGGGAAATTGACTCATATCATTGACCCCCATGTTGATTCCTCCACTCTTGCAAGGGAAGGGAATGGAAGGAGAAGGAAGTTGGAAAAGAAAGTGACTACATATGGTTTTAATAGGTGAAACCGTGGGAGACTGTATCTTAGGCTGTGGGTACTGCCAAGGTTCAGATGTATTTTGAGACCATTTAATAGGTGATGATGGTATGTAGGGGATGTGTAATGAGAAGTGAGTTTATCACTGCCTCAGAATATAGAACATATTCTTGTTTACTCATTGACTGGTTGTCTTTCCCTTTAGAATGTAAGTTCCATGAGAACAAAGACTTTGCCTTCTCCTCTTTGCCTGTTATCTTTGGTGGCAAAAACAGGGTCTAGCAAAAAGTACGTACTGTTATTCTTTGTTAAATGTGTGAAGCTCAGACAAGGAGTTTGAACCTATATTTTGAAGGTCAGAATAAGAAGACTGTATTTAATTCTCTTAGACAAGGGAAGGCTATCAAAGTCTTTTACAGCTGGATAGTGAAACAACCTAGATTTTAGTAAGAGATTCTAGAGATAATGGGAATGATAGATTAAAAAGAGAAAAATTTAGGAGGCTTGTAGTAATTTTAGGACACATTTATTATCTATGTTTTATGGGACATTTCCTTGAAAGTATAATGATTTTATTTTTATTTCATGTTTTAAAAGATTTCAGGGGCACCTGGGTGGCTCAGTAGGTTAAGCATCTGACTTTGGCTCAGGTCATGATCTAACAATTTGTAGTTTGAGCCCCTGTTGGGCTCTGTGCTGACTGCTCAGAGCCTGGAGTCTGCTTTGGATTCTGTGTGTGTGTCTCTCTCTCTCTCTGCCCCTTCCCAGCTTGCGCACACTCTCTCTCTCTCTCTCTCAAAAATAAATAAAAGTATTTAAAAAATATTTTTAAATAAAAGATTTTTAAAATGTGTAAAAAAGAATTTTTTTAAATTTCTGAAATACATATTCTAGAAAAAAAACTTGCCACATGTATAATTTGTCATCAGTAATAGTTGTCATCCTTGAAAAGTACCAAAAACATTTTCCCTGAAATTGTATGTAATCACCACTTAAAAATTAGTTCTCTCTTATTTGTTATACACTGCTTTAAAATGTACATTAAAATTTTTTTACCATAGATAATATGATTTATTCATTTCTATAGTATGGTAAACATACTGAATTTTAACAATAATTATAATTTAGTGGTGATTTTCACAAATGATTTTCTAAAAAGGTTGTTAGGTAGACAAAGCTTTAAACATTGATGATCTTTTTAGTAAATTACTATATTTAGTCTTCAGAAATTCACTATAGAGGTGTGTGGTTGGCTCAGTCAGAAGAGCATGCAACTCTTGATCTCAGGGTCATGAGTTTGAGCCCCATGTTGGATGTAGAGATTACTTAAATAAATATTAAAAATAACCAAAATAAAATAAAAATAAAAAATTCAATACAAGAGGTATTTATTGAGAGGATTTATGGATCAGGTAGTTGTGAAGGACTCTGCAGTGTTTGAGATCTTACCTTACTTGTAAGCTAAGTTTGGTTGTTTCACGGCTATTAGCAGAAGACACAAGACTCCTGGGTCAGAGACAAAGGACTTTATCGTCATTGCAAAAGCAGTATCCAGACTTTCATGTTTTTTGTGTTGACTTGCCATGCCCCCTCAGTACTATGAGGGTAACACTGAAGACCCGTCATAGATACCTATAAACACAGTGTGTTGCATTAAAGGAGGGAATCCCTGAGCTTACTACTTTTTATAGTAAAGAGTGTCATCCTGCTTCTTGGCATAAGAAAGGCATTACCTCATCCTTCAAGACTGCTCACTGCAAACTCAACTCTGAGGAATGGCCTGTGGAAAGAGTGGTCAGAATTTTGCATTCTTGGCATACGCAGAAAGAACGTAAGGGACACTCAGGGACCAAGGAGATTGCCTCTTCCAATATGACTGTTAGTGAGAAAAGGATATAGGCTTCTAAAATGAAATTAGACCAAATCAAAAATACAATTACCTGTGGAAAAACACCAGAAACATTAGTTCAAACCGGAGTATACAACTTTACTGATGACGCTACTGATGAGATCTGTCATCCGATGTTGATGAGCATTGGGAGATTAGTTGAAAATATAGGGGGATTAATTGAACATCATTATATTAAATGTTTAAAAATTTATATTTAAATTTAGCCTTTCTTGGTTGAATTATTACTATACTTCACTGGTTTTTTTCCAAACATGATGAAAAAATTATAATACTTCAGAAGAGTGATAGCACAACGCCCATAGCACTTCACATTTCCTTTTTTTAATGTTTACTTATTTATTTTTGAGAGAGAAAGAGATAGGAGGTGAGCAGGGAAGGGGCAGAGAGATTAGGAGACACAGAATCCAAAGCAAGCTCCAGGCTCCTACCTGTCAACACAGAGCCCCATGCAGGGCTCGGACCCACAAACCGTGAGATCATGACCTGAGCCAAGTCAGATGCTTAACCCACTGAGCCACCCAGGAGCCCCAGCAGTTAACTTTTCTTAAGAGCTTACCATGTGACATGCATCATTCAAAGTACTTCTGGGTACTAACACACCAATCCTGACAATAACTGTATGAAATAGGCACTATTATTTTTCATAAGAGGAAATTAAGGCACAGAAAGACTAAGCAATTTACATATCACATAGCTAGAGTACCAGGATGCGTTCAGCTGTGACTGACAAACTCTCAACAGTGCTGCGTTTATTATACGGTACAGCAAGACCAGAGGTGTGACAGGTTTTAGAGCTTGTTGAGTCAATAGCTAAAGGAAGTCATCCGTCAAAATTATGTGTTTTTTTTAAAAGCTCATCATTTATGTGCTACTCTGCCCTCTGGCTGGCCCCACTTGTGGTCACCAGATGGCCGTGGCACTTTCTGGCATCACATCCACACTAGGCAGTGTTCAGAGTCACAGAGGAAAACTCTGTGATGTCGGTGACAGAGTGTAAAAAGCTGTCCCACAAGCCCCCAACAGATCTTTCCTTGTGTCATTCATGCCAGAACCAAGGTCCATACCCTCCCCTAAAACATCCGCCCAGAAGAATGGGATCTCCGGGCTGGAGACAAGACAAGAGTTACCCTTGGCACTGGGAATATGATCACCCTGCCCTGATTTCTGGGGGAGATAAATGTGACGCTCTGCTGGCAAATAAAAAGAGGGAAACGGTTACATGGGGAGCTCCGATCAGGTCAGCTGGTCCGCAGACAACAGGAGATAGAAACTCTCTGTCCTCTTCCGGGCCTGCCCTGAAAAGTCTGGTGATTCTCCTGGGGCTTTCATGGCTTTCTTTTTTTAGCTGACATTTTAGAAGCTGGTAGTTGTGGTGAGTTTGATCAAATTGAAAAGAAAGTGAAACCAGAAAATTGACTTTCTTTTTACTATTTAAGATGCCCATCATTAAAGGTCTGTAGGAAGAGTTTACAAATCCCTCAACTCCTTGCCTCCTCAGATTTCTCAAGAAACGGAGTCTGAAAATCCTGTACAGTATGGCGGTGTGATAATCTCCAAGAAAATCCTCAAGTTGTTTGGTTTCAGGAACTTTTAGAGTCTCAAAAATTACTGGGGACCTCAAAGAGCTTTAGTTGATGCCTATTCACGGTAACCGTATTAGAATTTTAAAAGGAGATACTAAGAAGATACATCTATTAATTCATTTAAAATAATGAGAAGCCAATTTTATGTTAATGTAAATAACACATTTTAAAGAAAAATGAACTTGCAAACCTTCTCAGTGCCAGGCTTACTGAATGGAGCTGAATTCTCACATCTGCTTCTACCTTCAGGTCATGTACTCACATAACCCGGAGCTTCTGGAAAACTCTATTGAACACTTGTGAGAGCGTAATAGTGGAAAAGACAAATAAAATTTTAATGCTATTATGGTGCCCGGGTGGCTCAGTTAGTTGAACATCTGACTGAATTTTGGCTCAGGTCATGATCCCAGGGTTGTGGGATCCATCCCCGTATGGAATCCACTTCTACCAGAGCATGGAGTCTGCTTAAGATTCTCTCTCTCTCACTTTCTCTCTCTCTCCCCTGCTTGTGCACTTTCTCTCTCTAAAAACAAAAATCTTAATACTATTTTGAAAATGATTTTGACCTTGACGATTCCCTGGACAAGTGTCCTGGAACCCCAGGGGTCCTCAAGCCACATTACGAGAACCGCTATCTTAAGGTATTTTTGCCTGAGATGCCTGTGTATAATGTATAATGGCTTTAAGCAGTAGCACAGGTAACACGGTAGAGAGGATATTAACAGGAGGCTCAAATTGATCATATCGCAGAGAATGGAAATAAGATGAGGACCTGTAGAGCAATATGCCACAGTGCAGGGAATCTGATAGTCTAGCAGAGTCCTAGTGAAAACCCCAGGTCATGAGCAGATAATTCAGAGCTCTCTTCACCTCATCAGTCCCTTCAAATCTTTAAAATAGAATATGATTTGGGGCACCTGGGTGGCTCAGTCAGTTAAGCATCCGAATCTTGATTTTTGGCTCAGGTCGTGATCTCGCAGTTCATGAGTTCGAGTCCCATGTCAGGCTCTACGCTGACAGTACGGAACCTGCTTGGGATTCTTTCTCTCCCTCTCTCTTTGCCCTGCCCCACACATGCTCTCTCTCTCTCAAACTAGGTAAACTTTAAAAATATACATAATATGATTTACACAAAAACATGTATAATAACACACATGTTAAAGGAAATATCTATTATAGAAAGCACTTTTAATCTCCATTTTTTTTCCAGACTTAAAATTTCCGATGATTTGAAGGTTGGCTTTTTCAGCACAGACCATGCTACCCAAACAGATTCCAATGAAATTTTGCCATTAAAAGAGTTGAGTTCATCCACAGAGAAGCTAGTACAGGTAAATCTGGATTTTATTTGGAAACGTCTGAGATTATTTTAGGTAATGTTTGCCTTTATGTCTCTTTCCTTCACAGAACTGAAGTGATTAAAAAATTTTAAATCTTAGCATCTTTCACAAGCTGAGTTGGATGACACCCGTATTTTAAAAAATAATTTGTAGGAAACATGAAGAGGATAAATAGCTGTGTGAAGAGTGGTGAGCACGTCCTGGAGGAGTTGGAAACAGAAGGGGAAAGGCAGCTGAAAAGTCTCCTTCAGCATCAACTTGCTACCTTTGTCTCCATTGAGGAATGTGTGTCTAAGAAAGAGAGCTTTGCTCCTGGTACTACGTACGAGCCCTTTGGGAAGGAAGCGGCTGGGACCATGACTTTGTCCCAGTTCCAGACACTGCATGAGGAGGACCAGGAACGTGCTTCTCTTCGGGACCTAGGGCTCAATGAAACAGAAATCTTGATCTGGAAGAGCAGTGTTTCAGGTGAAAAGAAGACAAGACCGAAGGCAACACCCGAAGCAATACAGAACCGTCTTCAAGATATCGAAGAAAGGATCTCAGAGCGTCAGCGCGTCCTTTGCCTACCACAGAGATTTGCCAACAGCAAACAGCTGACCCGGCGTGAAATGGAAATAGAAAACTCTTTATTCCAGGGAGCCGATAGGCACTCCTTCCTCAGGGCTCTTTATTACCAAGATGAACCGCAAAAGAAGAACAAAGGTGATCCCATGAACAACCTGGAAAGTTTTTACCAAGAGATGATAATGAAAAAACGTCTTGAAGAGTTTCGACTTATGAGAGGTGAACCCTTTGCTTCCCACTCACTGGTCTCAGCTACGTCAGTGGGAGATCGTGGCACAGCTGAGAACCCGTCATTACGCCAGGACAAGGGAAAACAGGCAGCACTGGGTGAAGGTCCCAGTCTCCATGTGGCAAAAGGTATTGATAATTCACCTGAGCAGTGTTGGACTGGGCGTAAGAAGCTGACGCAGCCAATAGAATTTGTCCCAGAAGATGAGATCCAGAGAAATCGTTTGTCAGAGGAAGAGATCCGAAAAATTCCCATGTTTTCTTCATATAATCCAGGGGAGCCAAACAAGGTGTTATACCTGAAGAACCTTAGCCCTCGGATGACTGAGAGAGACCTGGTCTCACTGTTCGCTCGGTTCCAGGAGAAAAAAGGACCACCAATTCAATTCCGAATGATGAGTGGACGAATGAAGGGGCAGGCTTTTATCACCTTTCCCAATAAGGAGGTAGCACAGCGAGCATTGCATCTAGTAAATGGATATAAACTACGTGGGAAAATAGTGGTCATAGAATTTGGAAAGAACAAAAAGCAACGGTCAGATCTCCAGGCTGCTTCTCTCATATCATCTGCTACAGATAACACTACAGAAATCCATGGTAGCTAAACGATACATAGATGGTGAGTCCCAAGAGGTCTTTCTTGCATCAGAATCTTGGCTCTGGGATTTGTGTATAGATAGCAATTTATTTGGATTTGAAGAAGAGAAACTAACTGAGGGAGAGAAAGATCTAAGATAATCTCTCTCTGTTTCAGAATGAATTGGTAGGAAACTTTTTTTTTATAATCGAAGACTATACAGGACAGACATATGGCAAGTGTGAAGTGTAGGGTCCAAAGAGTATCATTTCCTCAGGATAAATTACAAAGGATTATTTCCAATGATTTTAAAAAGCCTTATAATTTATTGGGGGTCTTAAATATTTGTCCCTAAAGATAACATTCTTTCCAAGGTTCTTCCTATATGCAGAACTAAACAACGAACTCAATGTTGAAATATTTATTTACTAGAACTCATTTGTCCTAATTTATATCCACCTAGTAACTATCTGACCAAGATCCCAGGCCTAAACGTTACAAATGCTGTCGAATAAGAACTATCAGCAGTGACAATAGGTAGTTTCATAAGTTAGTCCACATATTTAATGAATGCTTCCCAATGAACTTATCAGTGTCTTCAAAAAGCTAGATATTTTTCTAATGAAAGCATTTAGATCAAAATATTGATGTTCTCATAGTCATTAAGCTAGCTACCATTGAGCAATCATTGAGTTCAAAGCAATAAACATTGAATCAATATCTGATAATGTTATATTTAGGTATATGAATTTCAGAAGAGGAACAAAGTAGCAAACAATACTAAAGGAGGGTGGGAAGAAAGTGTTCTCCAGAAGAGAGTCAGTCATTCCCAAGTTCCTCAGTTATTGGTAGTTGCTGGAGAATAGAAAGGAAATATGATATAGAGCAAGTAGTACAAACTTTGGAATTGGACTTGTGTTTAAACTTCACAGCCACACTTAACCACTTCGTGACCTTGGCAAGTCACTTAATCTGAGCCTCAGTTTTCTCTTTTATAAAATGAGGATAATACTACTACTTACCTCATTGGGTTGTAAGGATTAAATGAGATGATATTATTTTGGATGAAGAACAGGAGTAAAAAAAATGGAAGAAAATTGAACAGAGTGTAGGATCATTAAGCACCCCAATATACTTTTAATGAGAGGACAAGAAAAAGAGAAAGAAAAAAGCAGAAAACATATTCCAATAAATAATGGCTGTAAATGTCCCAAATTTGATGAGAAACATCACCTATACATCCAAGAATTTCAACAAACTTCAAGTAGGATAAAGAAGAAATCTACAGACACATCATAACAAAAATGCTAAAACTCAAAGACAAAGAGAAACCCTTGAAAGAAACATGAGAAAAATGAAGCATCACTTAGAAGAGAACCCCAATCAGATTAACAGCTAACTTCTCATCAGAAACAATGGAGGGATAACATATTGGAAGTGCTCAAAGAAAACACCTGTCGATATAGAATCCTAAATCCACTAAAGCTGTTTTTGAAAATGAAGATAAAATATAAGCCTTCCTACATCATCAAAAACTGTTGCTGCGGCAGACCTGACTTGCAGGAGATAGTAAAGTAAGTTCTTCGGGCAGAAAGCAGTGACTTTGGATAATAATTTAAATCTATACATATAGAAAAATAGCACAGGTAAAGGTAATTACATAATTAGGAAAGACAGTCTAAATGCATTTTTCTTCTCTTAAATGATTTGAAAAACAATCGTGTAAAGCAATATGTATATAGTTGCATTGTTGGGTTTATAACATAAAAGTGCAATATATTTGCTAATGACAGAATGCAGGAGGGAGGTGGAAGCAAAGCTGTATTGGACTATAGAAAGGACTCCAGATGGTAATGCCAATCTGCAGGAACAAGTGAGGAAAACAAGAAATAGGAAATAAGAAAGTATAAAAAAAGTGACAAACATATATATTTGCTCTTCTTCCTTCTCTGAGCTTCTATAAAAGACAAAATTTCATCAAGTAATAATTATAACAGTTTATTGTTGGATTTATAACATGTAGAAATAATATATATAACAATAATACCACCAAAAGTGGGCAAAGGAATAGATTCATGTAGGAATAAGGTGTTTATATCTCATTGGAATTTAGTTTGTATATATCTGAAGCCAACTGAGTTAAGATTTGTATGGTAATTATGTTTGCACTCATAGGTCTAACAGGAGAACCCTAACAGAGGTCCATAGGGAAGGGAAGGGGGAAAGAGAGTTGGGGAGAGAGAGGGACACAAATCACAAGAGACTATTGAATACTAAGAATGAACCAAGGGCTGAAGGGGGAGGGGGAGGGAGGAGGGAGTGATGGTCATGGGGGGGTGCACTTGTGAAGATGAGCACTGGGTGCTATATGGAAACCAATTTGACAATAAACTATTATTAATAAAATAATAAAAAAATAATAATTTGTATAAACCATGGCTTATAGTTACGTCATGCTCATGTATGTTTCGTGAAGCGTGTTGTTACTCTCCTTGAAATTCTTTTGACATCTGTGAACATTTCTTATTTATGATACTTTTTAAAAATTACAAAATATTTTTGGCATGTAGAAAAATGTGGAGGACACTCTACTGAATAACTTGGGTTACCCATCATACAACACTGTCAATTCTTGACATTCCGTCATATTTCCTCTGGATCTTTCTTGATTGTAAAGAAATAGCGCATTCCATACACATCGGATATCAAGAGTTATTAAAGTCCCTGGCCAATAAAACTGTCATACGAGATAGCATACCACTATAAATACTCTGGTGTACTTTGTTTTTTCCCTCAACAATATAACTTGAAAACTATTCCATATTGACACATAGGGTTTCCTTGCCTATTTCAGAAGTATATCGTATCATAAAATGTGTATCATTTATTTAGCAATCCCCCTATTAGGCCATTTTGGTCATCTTAAATCTTCTACCGTGATGAATCATTCTGTACATACTCACAGGCCAGCAAATTTGTGGCATAAATTTAAATGTGGAATTTCTGAGTCTGAAGATGTATCCATTAGTCATTTTGAAGGAAATTTGCCAGATTGCCCTGCGCAGAGATTGTACCAATTTACATTTCCCACTCGTAACTTTTGAAAGTTATTTTCTTACATACTTGCCAATTTATTGTCTTTCCTAAATCCTTCAGAACAGTTTTATAACTTTATTTCCTTGCAACTTGGCATGTCCATAGGACTAAGTTCTGGGCAGTAGAATTAGGTAGAAATGCTATGTGGCAGCTTTGGGCAAACTTTTTTAATGAACAATTCATGTGTACTTATTTTCTGCTCCATCACTTTTTCCTCCTCCCCTTCTCCCTCCTTTCCTTCCTTCCTCCCTCCCACCTTCGCCCCCCTCCTTCTTTTCCTTATTTCTGTGCCGAACATGGGTGCTAATATTTGTACTGTGATTTTGAGGCAGTGCATGCACCAGAGAGATGAAATGGGAGGGACCTGTGTCATTTTCATCACTGATTGTCCACATCAATTTCTAGTGAAAGAGAAATCATTTCTCATTTACGCTTCTGTTATTTCGATTTGTAAGATATAGCTGAACCGAATTCTGATACGATATGCTTAAATCAGATTAAGGATGTTTCCTCTATTTTTAATGACTAAGAGGCATTAAAAAAACCCATCAGGAATAACTGGATTTGAATGCTTTTCATGGATCTACTGAATCATACTTTTTTTCTTTTTTACGTGATGATGTGGTGAAAACTGATTTTTTTTATTCCTGTAATCTTTTTTTTAATGTATTTACTGTTTACATCCAACTTAGCATACAGTGCAACAATGATTTCAGAAGTAGATTCTTTAATGCCCCTTACCCATTTAGCCCATTTCCCCTCCCCCAACCCTCCAGTAATTCTGTTTGTTCTCTATATTTAAGTGTCTCTTATGCTTTGACCCTCTCCTTGTTTTTATATTATTTTTGCTTTCCTTCTCTTATGTTCTTCTGTTTTGTATCTTAAAGTCCTCATAAGAGTGAAGTCATATGATATTTGTCTTTCTCTAATTTCGCTTAGCATAATACCTTCCAATTCCATCCACATAGTTGCAAATGGCAAGATTTCATTCTTTATGATTGCTGAGTAATTCTCCATTGTGTATATATATATACCATATCTTCTTTATCCATTCATTCGTCAATTGACATTTGGGTTCTTTCCATACTTTGGCTATTGTCAATAGCGCTGATATGAACATTAGGGTGCCTGTGCCCATTCGAAATAGCACACCTGTATCCCTAAGATAAATACTTAGTAGTGCAATTGCTGGGTCGTAGAGTAGTTCTATTTTTAATTTTTTCAGGAACCTCCATATTGTTTTCCAGAGTGGCTGTACCTGTTTGCATCCCCACCAGCAGTGCAAAAGGGATCCTCTTTCTCTGCTTCCTTACCAACATCTGTTGTTGCCTGAGTGACTGACTGTTAGTCATTCTGACAGGTGTGAGGTGGTATCTCATTGCGGTTTTGATTTGTATTTTCCTGATGATGAGTGATGTTGGGGAAAACTGATTTTTGAATAGTAAACCTGGAGTGAACCCACCTGGACCATAACACTTTTTGCTTTCTGCATCATTTGCTATAATTTTACCAATGATCGTTTTCTGTTTATGTTCCTAAGAGACTGTCCTATGATTTTTTCTTTTCTTCTTACATGATTCTTGTTCAATCTTGACACCAGGGTACCTTCATAAAATGAGTTGTGAGCTGTTCCTTACTCTATTCTCTGGAATAATTGGCATGAGGTTGGAACTAACCTGTTTCTTCATTGTTTGTTAGAATTCAATTGTTAAACTAAACGTGCCTACTTTTATTGCTATTTTTATTTTGTTATGACATATTAAGGTTTTCTTAAATCTTCTTGGGTCATTTTTGATATTATGTTTTTCTAAAGAGTATTCATTATGCAAAAATTTAAAATTATTGTCTTCTCTTATTATTCTTAAATATTGTATCTGTAGTTATATATTTTTAAAAATTATAATTTTGTCTTCAGACTTCTATTTTCCCTAGGTAAAGCTTGGAAGTTTTATCTATTTCTTTAATTTTTTTCAGAGACCCAACTTTTAGATGTATTAATCCTCTCCATAATATCTTTATTTTTACCCCATAAATGTCTTATCTTTATTATTTAATTTTTTTCTGCCATTTTGGGTTCACTCTGTTTTCCTCTTTCTGACTATTCAAGTTGGATCTCAAGATCAGTTAGGGTGGCATATAGCTCTATTTTTAGACACTGCAGCACTCTTGGCTTAATCAAATAAGTCAATTAGAGTTAGACCATCTGTAGTTGGGGCAGTAGCTCTCTGTTGTTATCTATATACCAGACGTGTTTTATCTTTTCAATTCTCCATTATTAGTGCATGGCTTTTGCTTTCATATTTCTGACTTCATAGTACCAAGATGGCTGCCCCACTTCCAGTCTCCATTTGCATTTCATAGAGGAAGGAGAGAATGAGAGAAGTAGAGAGGGGTGATGGCCATGTTAGGAAAGCAGAAACCCCCAGCGTCTTTATCATTGGCCTTAACTGTATCGCTTGACCCCTTTAACTGAAGGAGTTCTAGAGAAGCGAGCATGTTTATTTATTTTTGAGGGGCAGAGAGAGAGACACACACACAGAACCCAAAGCAGGTGCCAGGTTCTGAGCTGTCAGCACAGAGCTTGATGTGGGGCTCGAACTCACGGACCACGAAATCATGACCTGAGCTGAAGTCGGACATTGAACTAACTGAGCCACTCAGGCCCCCTAAAGAAGCGAGCATTTTAATTAGACATATTTCTGTTCCAACAAAGTCACCGTCTTCTCAGTAAGGAAGAACCAGCGTCATGGATATTGGGTTGTCAGCTACCAAAACCTATAGATCAGTGGTTTGGAGGCAGCCTCTTTTCTTTGATAAGCATTTACAGTCTTATATTTCCCACAAATTACTTCTTTACCTCATCCCACAAATTTTGAAATGTAGTATTTTTATTGGTATTCATAATACTAATTAGTTTTATTAGTTATTGCTATTAACATTTGTTAGTATTAGACTGAAATACTCTAACATTTTCCAAGTATGCTTTTTAGTTATTCTTATGTTATTGATTTTTAACTTTAGCCCTCTGTTGTCAGTAAAAACTCTTTGTGATACAAATTATTTGGTGTTTGTTTGCAATTCGTTTCACATGAGGTCAGTCTTTGTCATTGTGCCCTGGATATGGGAAATTAAAAACAATCTGCATTTGTTAATAGTTGAGAATGTATATATATGTATGTGTATATGTGTATGTATATGTATATGAATATATGTGTATATGTATATATGTATGTATAAGAATCTCTATGTGTGTGAATCTATCTATATCTATATTTTTACCATTCTGTTCAATATTAATATACCTATGTCAACATTTTTTGATACAGTGTTTGTAAACCTTTCTTGTTCTTTTTTTTTTTTTTAATGTTTGATTCATTTTTGAGAGAGAGAGAGCATGAGCAGGGGAGGGTCAGAGAGAGAGGGAGACACAGAATCTGAAGACAGGCTCCAGGCTCTGAACTAGCTGTCAGCACAGAGCCCAACACAGGGCTTGAACTCATGAACCATGAGATCATGACCCAAGCCGAAGTCAGATGCTTAACCGACTGAGCCACCCAGGAACCCCAAACCTTTCTTGTTCTTATGTTGACCTCATTTCTGTGTTGTGTCTTAAGTATATCTTTTACAAAATATATATATCAGGTTTTAAAAATCCAATCTCAGGACTCCTGGAGGGCTCAGTCAGTTGAGTGTCCAACTTCAGCTCAGGTCATGATCTCATGGTTCATGAATTCGAGTCCTGCATCGGGCTCGCCGGACCTCAGGTCTCCTCTGGACCCCTCTTTCTCTGCCCCTCCCCCACTCACACTCTCTCCTCTCTCAAAAATGAACATTAAAAATTCCAATATGATAATTTCTTTTAACAGCTAGTTTGTTTTCTTAATATTAATTGTAATGACTAATATATTTTTATTTTTCTGTCAACTTATTTTGTAATTTTCCTTCAGCTTTCTTCTTTTTTTCTCCCTCCCTACTTTTCTTTGGATTGATGCATTTTCTTTAGTTCCTATTCTCTCCTCTACTAGTAATTAAATTAATCATTTTATCTTTATTCTTTTAATGGTTGCCCCCAATTTGAACATGCACGCCTGGTTTTATAGTGTCTGCAAGAAGCCAGAATTTCTATATCTTGCTCTGCATCAGTTCCTTCTTCCAACTTTTGAACCCTCTCCAGGATTCTCTTGCTTCTGTTTATTCTCCTATGTCTTCATGTAGTCGTTTGTGTTTTGTTCATATTTTATCTAGAGTTTGTAGTGGGAGTCGTAGATCCAGTGAAGTTTGTTTGGCCACATAGGATTCCCGTGCCTCCCTCCGTCAGAACATACAGTCAATATACGGCTGGCTCTTCTAAAGGCAAAGTCATTTCTACCTGTTCCTGGAATTTAAGGAATTCCTTAAGATCTCACTTGCTCTCAGATATTTTTTAAGTGTATTTATTTATTTTGACAGAGAGAAAGTGCATGAGCAGGGGAAGGGCAGAAAGAAAGAAAGAGAGGGAGAGAGAGAATCCCAAGCAGGCTCCATGCTGTCAGCACAGAGCCCGATGCAGGGCTTGATCTCACAAATCCAAGATCATGACCTGAGCTAAAATTAAGAGTTGGATATTTAACAGACTGAGTCACCTAGTCGCCCCTCAAATATTTTTTTAAATGATTTCTCAACATAGTACCCTTTATGAGTTGACAACATGGTATAAAGAAAAAGGAGTATGCATCAGTCATGACTGTTCAAATCTGAGCCTTCCATTACTGGCCATGTAATGTTGGTTTAGATAGTCACGTAACCTCTTGAAGTCTTGTTATCTTCATCTACAACATGAAACCTTCCCACAGTTTTAGGATGCTGAAATGAGGATGCTAGTCCACCAGGTATCAAATTCCAATGTGAGTATGATCCCATTTGTAGAATTTGCAAAAGAAATTTGCATATCAGATCAATGACTCTTAGCTTTTGAGTTAGATCAAGGACAATAAAAATAAAGGAACCAGGAAATGAAGAGGAAAAATGACTGAAGTGATTGCAAAAGCACAATTGCCATGCTCTTCATAGGGGAGGAGTTACCAGAAGTGATCTTTCCTCAACTCAAAGCTAGGAAGGCAGGCTTGTATGGAAACTGAGGTATGTTTACTGCTTTCAGAAGACACAGAGGTCTGGTGCTGAACCATGGGTAAGGAAGCTAAGAAGATGTGGTGACTACATTTGGATCAGTCTGCATGTCCAGGGTCATTGGGGTGAGGAGTTGTGTGATTGTTTCCCATTGACCATATGTGCCCTATGAAAGAGAGAGAGCAGGTGCATTGTCTTGGGGTCATTCTGAGCCCTATCCAGTAGAGAGATCTAAAAGGACAGAGGATCCCCCCACCCCCAGCAGCCGAGACAAGAATGAAAGGAACTCTAGATCCACCGGGGCTGAGGAAGCAGTAGCAGTGACCATTCAGTCTTACCTCTGAATGAAACTGGAAGTATTTGACTCACAGTAGTCATATTCCAAATGCCACTTTGAGGCTCTGTTTTGAGTGATGGTAGGACTTTCTAGTCCCAAGAAAGAGCAGAAAACTCATGAAATTGCCTAAAGTTTCCTTCCAGGGCAGGAGAAGATTGCTTATTGAATATATTTTAAATAGATGATAGAGGAGACGAAAATACATTGCATGTTTTGATGATGATCAGAAATGATTCTTAGTCAACATGCTGGTTACATATTTATAATGTTTGGCTAGTAAATTCACAACAAATATTAATTTTTGCCTATCTTTTCTGACTTAAAATCCACATCTTGGACTATACCTTTTGAAGTATGATAAAGGGTTGTTGTTAATAACCCAAGTATTTTTTTTCTGTATTGGTAGAAACCACCAGGAACCTTCTTTCCCTTACTCCATTAGCTTATGTTAATTTAGCAGATTAACTGGAGTTCTCCAATGTATACCATATTCCAGAAATATTCTTAAGAGACAAGATAGGCCCCTGACCACATTTCAGATCATATGCCCATGTTGGGAAGGAAAAATTTTTATCTGCCCTTCAATATTCATCTGACTGGTCTAAGAATCAGATTGATGTTAGACAGATTAACAGGAGAAAAATCAAACAATTTTGTGACATGTACATCCCCTGCATATATGGGAGAGACCCAGGAAAACTGAGTAATGCTGAAATGGCTGAAGCCATCACATTAAATACCACCTTCAACTAAACATGGAAGAAGATGTTGGGGGCGGCGGGGTGCAGTTAGGGGGGGTTACCAGGAAAAGCACAGTAAACAACGGTATGGTAGTGATACAGATTTAAATCAACATAAGAGTTTCTAGGGGAGTCGGGGTGGCTCATTCGGTTAAGCATCCAACTCATGTTCTTGGCTCAGGTCACCATCTCATGGTTCACGAGATCAAGTCCCACATAGTGGGCTCTGAGCTGACGGCACGAAGCCTGCTTGGGGTTCTCTCTCTCCCTCTCTCTCTGCCCCTTCCCCTGCTCACATGCACTCTCCCTTTCTCCCTTTCTCTCTCAAAAATAAATAAATAAACTAAAAATAAGAGAGTTTTTAGAGATTTTGAATCGTCTCCCTTTTGCTGGTCCAGCTAGAGAGACACTCTTGCAAGTGGCGATTTTCCTTATAAATGTAAATGTCTCTCATAAAAGGGTAGCTTATACTCAGTTTTCAGAGCTTCTCCTGTGTTTGCAGTTTCTTAAAAATAATCAGCCTAGGGGCGCCTGGGTGGCTCTGTCAGTTAAGCATCCGGCTTCAGCTCAGGTCATGATCTCAGGGTTTGTGGGTTCGAGCCCTGCGTCGGGCTCTGTGCTGACAGCTAGCTCAGAGCCTGAAGGCTGCTTCAGATTCTGTCTCTCCCTCTCTCCCTGACCCTCCCCTGCTCGCACTATCTCTCTCTCTCCCTCTCTGTCTCTCAAAAATAAATTTTTAAAAAAATTTAAAAAATAATCAGCCTAAAATAATCAGTTTGCCAGAAGCATACCATGGGGTGGCCAAATTTGCTTCTCTATGCCCAGAACCAGGCAATGTGCTAGAAACTTTACACAGAGCTCCTTTCGTCTCTGCAATAATGTATGTTTTCCCATTTTTAGGTTATTAGATCCCTGCAAGTGGACTTTGGGTTCATCAGAGAATTGCTTCAGTTGAAGTTTGAGGACCGGCTTAAAGAGGAGTCTTTCAACCTCTTCACTGCTCTACAGGACAGGATCCTAACAATGGAAAAACATTACCAAGAGGTACAAGCTCTAACATTTCCTTGGTCTTACACGGCTTGATCTCGTGCTTAGGTAGGTACGTACTCCAGTCTTGAATTTAGCAACTCATGAGGGCCAGTTCATTTGCCTCTCTTGTGTCTCATACAGTAGCTAATGCACATAATAGCTTTACTTTGTGTCAGGAACTTTGTAAGTACTCTGGACACAGATTAATCTAATCCTCACACTAGCCTCATAAAGTAGGTACAGTTTTTATCCTTCTTTTATAGATGAGGAAACTGAGGCCCAGAAAGTTTAATTAACTTGCTCAAGGGCACTAGTTTAAAAAACGGCAGTTTATTTTTCCAGCCAGACAGTTTGATGCTTGAGATCTGACTTGTAGGCACAAGTTTATATGATATTATTTGTGCTTATTATCTCTATAAGAGCCAAAGGCTTGAAAATTCTGTTGTTCTGAGGAATTTCCTAAAATCTTTGGTCAGGTTGGCATCTGTATCTCTCATTAAGAACAGGTACAGGGAGCGCCTGGGTGGCTCTGTTGGTTGAGTGTCCGACTCTTGATTTCAGCTTGGGTGGTAATCGCAGGGTTGTGAGATTGAGCCCCATGGTGGGCTCCACACATGGAGCCTGTTTGAGATTCTGTCTCTCCTCCTTTACCCCTGGCCTCCACCCTTGCTCTCTCTCTCTCTGTGTCTCTCTCACTTTCTCAAAATAATAATAATAATAATAATAATAATATTTCTCAGCTATAGAACAAAAATCTCATCTTCTATTGACTCCACCATTCTAAGAGCCACAGTAAGTATTCAAAAAAATTTTTATGTTTACTTAGTTTTGAGAGAGAGAGCAAGCAGGGGTAGGGCAGAGAGAGAGAGGGAGACACAGAATCTGAAGCAGACTCCAGGCTCTGAGCTGTCAGCACAGAGCCCAATGAGGGGCTCAAACCAACGAACCATGAGATCATGACCTGAGTGGAAGTCGGACACTTAACCGACTGAACCACTCAGGCGCCCCGTGTTTTAAATGTGTTTCCTCCCTAAGTCCATGCTTAAATGAAACCCAAACACCCCTGATATACAGATAAGAAACTGAGATGCCAAGGTCAAGTAGCCTGTCTCAGGTCAGACAGATTGAAAGTGGCCCAATGATATTGAAATCCAATTCTGTCTGACTCTAAGACCTAATTGTTGTTTGCACTCCATGCTGGAATCAGGATTGAAATCAGAATCAAAATCTGTGAGGTTGTTTCAATGTACTATCTTTCATTGTTAGCCAAAACAATGGGCAACTGGTTTGATTAATCAGCAAATGACTCTGGCTTATGGAAGAGTGGCTCTAGATTTCTTTTTCTGAGCGTATCCCATTCAAAAGATGTAAGGACAGGGTATGCATTATAAGCAGATTTTACTACTTTTAAAACCAGTTCTAGGAAACTGCTAAAAAGACTTTGCTATGTAAGATGAAAGAAAACGTTCAAATTATCTGTATTTATTTCACCCATTTGAGCTCTCTGTTGCCTTTGGTTAAGTGTAAGTGAAAATTGAATGCAGTACCATACTTCCGTGTAGGAGAAATGGGTACAAGTTGAAGTTCTCACAAGATTTGTGATGATCCGAATGATGGTTTGATATGGAGTCCCTTTGTAGTGCGAGAGCCGTATTTGAAGATGAATTATGGTGCTCAGTGTATTTATTTTTTGGTTTGCAGAATGAGGACATCATAAGAAAATGCTACAATCAGCAGCTGGCCGACGCCATAGCTGTTATCAAAGGAATGTACAAGGTGGGTTTTAGTGCCGTCTGGGAGCGCCCGAGTGGGGCTCATTTTGCATCCCCTGTCGGTGTTTTTGGCTCTGAAGAGCTGTTTGCTCCGTTTTCAGGTCACTGTTTCCACTTGCATTAAATTGACCAAAAAAAATACGTTATGGTGACAGATGTAACTTTACAGAGACAGGAAAATTCCATCCTGGTATCCGGGGGAGTGAGGAAATGATCCAAGGTTTGTGTGGTGAGCACGCAGTTGGAGGGAAGTAAATCTTGATGAATGGTCTCCGACCCTGGTGGGGTAACTTTGCTCCTGCTGAGGATTCGTCTGTCTGCCAGGCACGGCGCTTTGTTCTCCTACACGGTGGGACAATCCATCATTTCCAAGGCTTACCTTGCAGGCTTTGTAAGGACCTCAGGCTTCTTTTAGATTTTATAACTGTAATCTTCTCTTTCATTGCAATAAACCTCTGGAAGAAGTATTTTTATTACGGCAAAAGTTGTGCATTGATTACGGAAATTTTTTCTTGGCACTTACCACATTTGTATTCAATTACGTAAATGCTTGTTACATGTTCTGTTCGACGCCAGACTGTAAGCCCTCGGAGGGCAGGGATGTTATCTGTCGTACTCACTGCTCTGCCCGCCTCTGAGCAATGTGCCTGATGTGTAATTAGCGATCAGCTAATATTTGCGAAAAGAACGAACGGTTGCCCACGTTTGCGGCCAACACTGGTGACTCAAGAGTGATGCTCCCGCTTCCTTTTTTTTTTTTTTTTTTTTATTAACAGAAGCACTTCTCACTTCTTTTCACAAAAGGCTAGGTCCTTTCTTTCCCTCCATCCTTTCCAAATATGGCATCAACACAGCCAAGGGCAGGTTCCTGACCAATGTGACCTGAAGCTAAGCTGGCTATAAGGTTGGGAAGGAGGTTATTCTTTGTCATTTAAAGAAAGCTATGGGAAGAAATGCCCCTCGTTCTTTGCTGGACGTTGTTGTCTCCTTCCGATGCTCAGGATTGCCGCAGCCAACCCAAAATTAAGGGCTGAGACACTTCAGATGTGTGACAGAAAGCAGAGTGAAAAGATAAAAAGAACTTGTTGGGCGCCTGGGTGGCTCAGTCGGTTGAGCGTTCGACTTCGGCTCAGGTCATGATCTCACGGTTCGTGGGTTCGAGCCCCGCATCGGGCTCTGTGCTGACAGCTAGCTCAGAGCCTGGAGCCTGCTTCGGATTCTGTGTCTCCCTCCCTTTCTGACCCTCCCCTGCTCATGCTGTCTTTCTCTGTCTCTTAAGAATAAATAAAAAACATTAAAAAAAAAAAAAGCACTTGTCTCCTTGATGACATCAGTGAACAACTAAGTAACTTTGGACTTGCTCTGCCTCTGGCCCTTCCGTTTCATGAGCTAATACCCCTCTTACAGTTTAAACCACAGCTGGTTGCCTGTTCAGTAACTTAGAGCTGAAAATATTCCAAAACACGCCGCGCTGTCAGCGGTCTCTCGGACTCTGCCAGTTGTGTTTCCTAAAGTGGCCACGACAGTGTCTCACTCACGTGCAATGTTACCTTGGGCTTCTCCTCAACAGAGACGTGGAGCCGAATTCACCCTCGCTGAACCCCGGCTGGCCTCAATGTCTTGCTTGTAAGTAGAGAAGGTGAAGGCAGTGACACCGCACCAGGTCAGAGATGAGGTCAAAAGAAGCCTTGCAGCTTCCTCTTTCTCCTCGCGGAATGTTTGTTCTCTGGATTCACCTTCTCCGAAGGCAGCTGCCGAGCTGGGAGAGGCTCACGCCATCTGGAGGCCCTGCCTGTGGCTTCTAGGTCCGCAGGCTCACCTTCGTTCAACTTCCAAGTCAACCAGCCCCCAGCCATTTAGTCTTTCCGTCTGAGGTCCCGGACCCAATGGAGCAGAGACAAGCCCTCCCCCAGGCATGTCTTAATTCCCTGAGTCATGGAGCCCGAGAGCATGAGAAACAGTTGTGGTTTCGTGCCACCGAGTTCGGGAAGATGGATTCTGCAGCAAGACATAGATGGGACGTTTCCTTGCACCCCCATCAAGAAGCAGTTTCTGAATTACGTTTGTTGGATGGATGACATTTAGTTTCGCCAGCACGACAGAGCGTTGTGGTTAAGAGTTGGTGTAATGTGTGAGAACAAAGACCCTGGAGTCAGACCCCTTGGGTTAGAATCCTGGCTCTGTCTCTGTTGTTAGGTGACCTGAGGCAAAATACTGAACCTCTCTGGCTCTGTTGCCTCATCTGTCCAATGGGAATCATTAGTCCTACCTACCCCCTAAGTTTGTTATGAAGATGAGGTGAAGTGATCCTTGTGAAGCACTTACAATAGTTCCTGGCACAAGAAAAGTGCAATCTGAGCGGTTGTTAAATAACTGAACATTTCGGGGCGCCAGGGCGGCTCGGTTGGTTAAGTGTCCGACTCTTGGTTTTGACTCAGGTCATGATCTCACGGTTTGTGGGTTCAAGCTGGACATCAGGCTCCGTGCTGGCAGCACAGAGCTTGCTTAGGATTTTCCCTCTCCCTCCCTCTCTCTGCCCTTTCCCCACTCACGCTGTCTCTCTCTCTCTCTCAAAATAAAGAAACTTAAAAAACAAAACAAAACATTTTTACATGTTCATGACACTCCTGGGTACCGGTAATTTTTTTCTGCTCCTTTGTCATCTTAGTATTTAGGTGTGTAGCTTTCTGTCCCCGAACTATAGATTTCAGATATGATAAAGTGCCTTTAAGATATCTATAATAATTATCAATATTTATTATGTTGGACAATATGAAATTGCCATTTTTGGAGCCCCAAATGTCAAATATCAGCAATTTCATATAGTTCACCATAATAAAATACTTATTTTAACAAATAAAGGCAGCAACAAACTATGTAAAATATTAGGCTATAATAACTTAAAGTAAAAGAAATTCATCTTCAATTTAACCAAACAATTTCTGAGTGAATACCGTGTGCTGAGGTATGGTGGACGCTGACATTACAGAGAGGAAAGAGGGGTAAATGGGGAGGATTATAAATTCAACCATAATATACTTTGCTCGGCGCAGAGATAAACATATAACAGGAGTTACGTAAATTCCACAAAGGGAACAATTATTTCTGCCTTTGTGCTTTGGGAAGGCTTCACAGAGGAAATGATGTTTGTGCTGGGTTTTAAAGTAGGTTCTCAGTTTGTGGACAAGAAATACAAAGAGATTCTGAGTAGACAGCATAGTGTATATTAGTCAGAATGTTTTCAGGGGCAGGCCATACCTATCTAATTCACACTGGCATGAGTTAAAAGAATTTATTGGTTCGTGTAACTGAAGAGTGTAAGGACAATAATGACTTCAGGCAAAGCTGGATCTAGGTGCTCAAATAATGGTATCAAGAAACTGCCCATCCCCTGCTTCTGCCTTCCTCTCTGAAAGTTTAATTTCCAGGCTGATTCTGTTCCCCCTAGAGCAACCTTAGAGCGTCTCTTTCTGGATGGTCCCTACAAGAGTCTCAAGGCTGACCCTGACCAGTCCAGCCTAGTTATTCTCCCCCCCGCTGCGAGCCAACCCAGAGTGACGTACCCATCTCAGGAGATAACATTGAGGAGCAGGGTTTATCTAAGTGGAAAAGGATGTTTTGCTGCCTAAAGGGGGATGGCTGGGGAGGCAAAACGGGTTAGCAAACTGGCTTCCCACTTCCAATAGCATGTGAAAAGGCGAGTAGGACCTGGTGGGCTGCTCACTGTCTCACTGCCCTTCATGGTAGCTAGCAGCCATACGTGGCTATTAAAAGTGAAGCTGGGGGCCGCCTGGGCAGCTCAGTCGGTTGAGCGTCCGACTTCAGCTCAGGTCATGATCGCACAGTTCATGAGTTCGAGCCCTACGTGGGGCTCTGTGCTGACAGCCCCGAGCCTGGAGCTTGTCTCAGATTCTGTGTCTCCCTCTCTCTCTGCCCCTCCCCTACTCACGCTTTGTCTCTCTCTGTCTCTCAAAAATAAATTAAAAAAAAATTTAAAAAAAATAAAATAAAAGTGGAGTTGAAATTACATGAAAAACTCAGTTCCTGGGCTGCATTAGCCCGAGATAACCCAGCAACATTCTGTGAAACTAAATAACGGGAGAATTCTTTGTGAAAGTTTGCACAAGTATCTTTTAGCTATTATTTTATTTTTATATATTTTTTATTAATAATAGTAAAAGAACAAGGCCTTATTGAGTGCTTTCTCTGTGCCAGGCACCACGCAAAGATGTTCAGCTATATTGCTCTATATCATTTTATTCAGTCTTCACGTGAGCAAGTAGCCAGAACGGGGCCGCAAATCCGTCCCTCGCTTCCTAATGTGGCGCCGAGGGCGACGGTAATAGTAAGACGGAGTTGTAGGCTCGTGCTCTTAGTGCTCTCGCTAATTAGAAGTCAAATTCGGCTGCTACCGAAGTGCCGATGCTCATTCAAAATGTGGTGCCCAGAGACGAAGCCCAGGTAGCGTTTGCTGGCTCCACTGCATGAAATAAGCCCTGGAAGCGGGCAGCAGGATGCCCCTTGGCTCGCCGAGCTAGCGGAGGCACGGCTACGTAACACACTTGCCCACAGCCACAGAGCTGGTCAGGGGTGGCGCTGGGAGTCCAGTTCCCGTCTGCGTCTCTAACGTTGTTCCCACAGAAAATGGGAAATGCTTGAATTTTCTGAGCAGGAGAAAGAGAGATGCGTTTGTACCCTTCAGGACGGTTACTCTTCTAACGGGGCTCATCGCGCATTGGAGAAATGGAGACGCAGACAGATGGATCTACAATCTAGGAAGAGAGAAATCGTGGAGTCTTCTCACTGCCCAGTGCTGTGCTTGGATTTTAATAAATGTTCATTGGAGAGAGTTAGAAGGAAGAATGAGAAAGAGGGAAGCACTATCTGTAGTTTAAGGCAGAAAGTCTGAGAGTGGAGTTTGGGACAAAAGGAACCAAGTTCTGCTCTAGATTCAAAGAATTAAAGAGATGTCTCACTAATTGCGATCTGTGGGGCTCTTTAGAATCGTGATTTGCACAAACCAACTGTTAGAAAAAAATGTTCTGTGACAGTTGGAGACATTTTAATATGGACTAGATGTTAAATGATTTTAAGAAACTCTTTGTTAACTTTGTTAATGCGACGATGGCATTGTGATTCTGTAAAAAAAGGAAGAAGAAGGAGAAATCGGGTAGGAGGGGGAGGAGGAGGAGAAGAAGGAAGAAGAAGGAGAAGGAGAAAAGGGGCGCCTAGGTGGCTCATCCTTCTACGAATCATGCAGATGATGCTGACGGCCCATTAGAAAACTGAGCAAAATATATTTTTAAAATGTTAAAATTAAAATATCCAGATGGCCAACAAACTTACAAAAAGTGCTCGGCCTTATTAAAAATCGAACACATGCTGATGAAGCAAAAAAGACTGTTTTCATCGATCAGATTGGCAGCAATGTTGGAGATTGAGGGGCGTCTGGGTGGCTCCGTCGGTTGAGCATCTAGCTCTTGATTTTGGCTCAAGTTATCATCACCCACTCATGAGACTGAGCCCCACCTCAGGCCCTGTGCTCAGCATAGAGCCTGCTTGAGGTTCTCTTTCTCTCTGTCTCTCTCTCTCTTTCCCACTCTCTCTCAAAACAAAACAAAATAAAACAAAAACTTAGAAAAGTAAAAGATTGATATTATCTACTGTCGGCAAGGCGTGGCTGAATGGGCAGGTATGTATATTGTGGACACATATATTGGTACCACCCATTTGGTAGAAATTTAGCAAATTCTAATAAAAATTCAATTTTACATTTATTTTGATCAAGCTATCCCACTCTGAGGGGAAGCTATTCCACCGGCAGAAATAGAGAAAAATATATATACAATGACCAGCAGCATTGTAATTTACTTTTTAATAGAAAATAATGGAGTAATACTACTTAATGAACCAAATGATAGAAAAATACCCAGCCATTTAAATTAAGGTCAATTCATATGTACTATTTATATATATACTACTATATGTACTACTATCTTGATTAGATTCATGTTCAAGTTTTATACCTTTTGGCAAGAAGAGCTTATGGGTAGAGCTTTTAAAAAGTAAATTTTAATTGAAGTGTAACTCACACACATAAAAGTACACCAATTATGGGGCACCTGGGTGGCTCAGTCTGTTAAGCATCCAGCTGCAGCTCAGGTCATGATCTCATGGTTCAGGGGTTTGAGCCCCGCGTCAGAACTGACAGCCCAAAGCCTGGAGCCTGCTTTGGATTCTGGGTCTCCCTCTCTCTCTGCCCCATGCACACACATGCTCTCTCTCTCTCTCTCTCTCTCTCTCTCTCTCTCTCTCTCTCTCAAAAATAAATAAACATTTAAAACGATTCTTAAAAAGTACACAGATTATAAGTGTACAACTCAAATTTTCAGTAAAAAAATTGACATGCCCAGATGATCATCATCTAGGTCAAGAATTAGGATGTTAAGGCAGCCCAACACTACCCTGTCTCTCCAAAGGGTACCTTGATCTGATTTCTGTCACATAGGTTTGCGTTGCCTGGGTTTGGAATCTAATGTCAATAAAAACACACAGCCCTCGCTTCTTTGTGTCTGGCCTCTGTCACTAGACCTTACATCTGTAAGGTTTATCCATATTGCTTCACATCCCAACAGTCTGTTCTTTCTCATTGATGTACCGCATTCTACGGCAAGAATGTAGAGTGGACCCATTCTGTTGTAGGGGGACATTTCAGTTGTTCCCAGTATTTGCCTGTTAGAGGTATGATGCTGCTGTGAACATTCTTGTCCATGTCTCTTTTTCTTTTAGATTCTCCTTTTTTTTTTTTTTTAAGTAATCTGCATATGTGGGCTCAAACCCACAACCCCGAGATCAGGAGTCAGATACTCTATCAACTGAGCCAGCCAGGAGTCCCTCTTGTATGTATCACTTAATGCACACATGTGTGCATTTCTGTTGGGCATATACTAGAGTAGAATTGCTAGATCACAGGCATAGGCACATTTTCAATGTCAGTAGATGCTGGTTTCTAAGTTTTCTACTGTTTTTCAAAGTTACACCACGTTCTACTCCCTTCAGAGGTGCAGCAATATTGCAGCTGCTGCACGTTCTTACCTGGTTTTGTTGCTCTTTGAGATTTCAGCTCTTCCTGTGAGTACAGAGTGGTATCTATTTGTGTCTGATGTGCATTTTTTTAAGCTTACTAAGGTGGCCGGGGAGAGAAAGGACTCTAGGAAGGCGAGGATGGAAACAAGAGCACTGGAAGGTGATTTTGGTCATCTCTGTAGGTGACGATGGTGGCTTGGAATAGGGCAGTTGCAGTGGAGATAGAGTGAGAGCCAATGGATTCAGTGTGCGAGGGGAGCACCATCAAGAAATGATGGGTAGCTCTTAGCTCGTGGGCTTGAACAGCTGGTTGGATGGTTCACATGACTTTTTAATTAATTAATTTATTTATTTATTTATTAATGAAGGGAGAGACATGACCATACACTGAATCAAGGTGGAGGAAGGGAGAGAGAAAGAAGAGAAAATTGGAAAATACTGTACATTAAAAAAAAAATCTTTTTTGTTTTTATGTTTTAAATCTGTTTTGTGTTTTAAATCTGTCATTTAAATCTTAACTCTTCAAGAAGTTTAAATCTTGCAGACTATTAACTTCTTACATATAGTTGGCATGAATTTAATATAAACCACCTGACTGTATATTTACCATTTTTAAATTACCTTTATTAAATTTTGAATAAAAACAAAGGAATATGTATAAAATATAATCACATATGAAATCACGACACCGCAAATACCCGTGTAGCAGCTGCTCTACTTGAGGAGCAAATGTCTCTGATGTCCTCTGTACATCCTTCCCCAGGCCCATCTCTACTGCTCTCCATGCCCAGAGGTAACCATTAGCATAAATTCTGTGCTTAATAACCCCCCCTTTTTATTGTTTGCACTTAAATGTATATTTACAAGTGAATTATTAAGACATACATTTTGAACTATGTATATATAATAATTGTATGTTATAGATATAATAATATTATATGTATGTGTTCTCATACTTTTGTTCTGAAATTATGTTCTAGAGACTTATCCTTCTTGATATTTGTAGCTATCGTCCATTGATTGTCATTGCTATATAATATTCTATAACATAATGCCACAATATTCTTATCTATCATGGTAATACTTCATTTCTGTAATTATTGTTTTGTTTTTTTTAAAAACATCTTACACCATATCTAGTGCACATGCTGCAACAACAGTGCTCTTAAAAGTATACCCCCAAGAGTGGGATTCCTCAGTAGAACGTATGTGTGTTTTCCTACTTACTAGAAAATGCCAAATCGTCTTCTAAACTGATTGTAATAAGGGCGCCTGGGTGGCTCAGTCGGTTAAGCATCCAACCCTTGGTTTCAGGTCAGGTCATGATCTCATGGTTCATGGGTTTGAGCCCCGCATAGGACTCTGTGCTGACAACTCAGGGCCTAGAGCCTGCTTCTGATTTTGTGTCTCCCTCTCTCTCTTCCCCTCCCCTGCTTGTACTCTTTCTCTCTCTCTCTCTCTCAAAAATAAACATTAAAAAATTAAAAGAGTAAAAGATATAAAAAAATAAAAGAATTGTAATGAAAGTCATGCCCTTCAGCAGTTTATAAAAATACTCTACTTCTTCACTGAGACTTGATAATTTTTCAGGTCATTCAGTTTTCTTGTTCTGTGAAGCACTTGTTTAAATTAATTTTGTACTGTCATTTGTTTTCTTATTGATTAATAGGAGTGTTTTGTTAAATTAAAAAAAAAATCAAACTACCAGTTGTTTTACCAGCAAAAGACGGGTTTATTTGAGGATAGCAGAGAATCACAATCTGGAGCAGACAAGCTATGGCAAAACCATAAGCAAGTCCACCCGATATGGGAGCGGACTGCTCTTTCACAGAGGAAAGTGGGAAATTGGTAAGGCTATAATAAACAGAAAACCCACTAGAGTACACAGAGTTCAAGTATAGTGGCTTTTCATTGGCTAAGTTGTGAGAGTCTGTCATTGGCCAGAGTGTTGCTGGGGCGGGGGGAACTTCCTTCTTCCTGCCAGGATAATAAAATAGTCCCTGGTTACAAGGCCCCGCCTCTTCCTGTTGGATTTGCAATTGATGGGCACCACCAGCGAGGCGTGAGAGCCGCACACCCCCTTCATCCCCCAGGAGCCTCCTGACTCCATTCTAGTGAGATTTCCCTTTATTAATTTTCAGTTTTTAAAAAACATCTTACGAATACTCATTGATACGTTGTGTGTGTTACAAATATCTTCTCTCACTTCTTTGTCTTTCCAAGCTTTTTATGGTGTTTTTGATGCCCCTCCCCCAATTTTTTATGACCATAGTTAAATTTACTTTCTGCTCTCCTCATTGTTTCCACGTTCTATGTTTTACTTTTAAAATGCTGCTACATCTTAAAGCTTTCAAAAAACTTTTACATTTTTGCCTTTTACATTCAGGTATTTAATCCACTGGAGTTGATTTTTAGTGTTAGTTTGAAAAGCAGGGATTCATTTTTTCCCCTAAGTGATGAGGTTTGTGGGTGTGGAGCTGACGGCCAAGAAAGAATTCTTGAAGACATCTTTGGAGCAAAAAGTGATTTTATTAAAGCATCGGGACAGGGACCCAAGGTCAGAAAGAGCTGCCCAGGGACCAGGAGGGGAGACTGATGAGATACTTAGGACTTCTGGGAGGTAAAGTCAAAGGGAAGTTTCCAAGGGAATCTTCATATGCTAAAGAAGACTCCCAGGATACTGGAAGCCCACCTATTGTCAAGCTAAGGTGGTTTTTCCATCCAGCAAAGCATTAACATTAAGACAGCAGGGAGTTCCTGGAGAAACGCTTTACTCTGTATTTGTCCATGGGCTTCAGGTAATAAGGAAATTTAGTTTTATCTGCCATTTCCTCCTTGCCTTTGTTCCCATATCGCTGTGGAAGGAGGAGGATGTTTCCAGCAAACTGAGTCCACAGGTTCCCGGAGATTTAGGCTATTGATAAGATTGCCTTTTTCTTGTAATTTACTAAAATATTTGTAAACTGATGGAGACTCCTGTCCTGCACGTCCGTGATCTCTGTCAGCTCACCATTTGTTTCCTTTCCTTTGTTCTTGGGTGGCCAGGAGTGCCTGAGGAAGTCACACGTATTTCACCTGGGGTGGGGGTGGAGGGGGTTGCGGGTGTTAGCTCGTGCGGTGCTCCCTGCTTGCCTTTGGCTCCTCCATCAGTACCACTAAAATTTACATGTATAGTTAGATATTTGGTAAGATAAGTTACCTCATTTTCTTTTCTTCTACAGAAATGGACCGAACTTTCTTGGCTCTATGTCCCTCTATATACATTAAATGTGTTTAGTGACATGTTGTACAGATAAACTCAATGAAACTTGTATTGGGTTTGCATTAACACTATAGACCATTTTGGGGGGAAATGTGTATTTTCCTCTAGTTGGAAGTCCCCCCACCCTCAACCAAATTTGCAAGACTTTTCCAACCACCTGACACCAATAGGATATCATAGAGGAGGAAAAACTTTTTTTGTTTAACCCTCCAAGGTTCATACGAGTGAGTTACAAATATCAAACTGATAAAAGATAGATTAGGGGCACCTGAGTGGTTCAGTCAGTTCAGTGTCTGACTTTTGATTTTGGTTCAGGTCATGATCTCAATGGTTTGTGAGTTTGAGCCTGCATCTGGCTCCGCACTGATAGTGGGGAGCCTGCTTGGGATTCTTTCTCCCACTCTCCCTCTCTCTCTGCCCCTCCCCAGCTCTCATGTGCTCTCTCTCAAAAATAAATGAACCTAGGGGCGCCTGGGTGGCTCAGTCGGTTAAGCCTCCGACTTTGGCTCAGGTCAGATCTCACGTTCGTTCGTGGGTTCAAGCCCCGTGTCAGGCTCTGTGCTGACGGCTAGCTCAGAGCCTAGAGCCTGCTTCTGGTTCTGTGTCTCCTTCTCTCTCTTTCCCTCCCGCTCTCATGCTCTGTCTCTCTCTGTATCAAAAATAAATAAAACATTAAAAAAAAAAGTTAAAAAAAAATGAACCTAAAAAAAAAAAAAAGACAGGGGTGTCTTGGTGACTCAATCGGTTAAAAGTCCGACTTGGCTCACTCACGTCATAATCTCAGGGTCTGTGAGTTTGAGCCCCACGTTGGGCTCTATGCTGACAGCTCAGAGCCTGGAGCCTGCTTCAAATTCTGTCTCCCTCTCTCTCTGCCCCTCTCTCACTCACACTCTGTCTCTCTCTCAAACATAAATAAACACACAAAAAAAGATTAACAGGAGAGAAGAACAGATTTAATTAAATGTTATGCGATACGGAGATGTTGGGGTCAAGAAAGAATTCTTGAGATTTTTTCAGTGGCTTTATTAAAGTACAGGGACAGGACCCAGGGACAGGAAGGGCTGTCCTGGGGTTGTGAGGGGTGAGAGATTACATACTTTCAAGTTGGGAAAGGGCTCGGGATAGTGTAACTCTCTAAGGAATTCCAGAAGCAAGGTTCCCAGGACCTTGGGGGACTAGCTATTGTTGGGAAAAAGTCATTTATTACTGTCTAATAAAACCTTAGTCATGAGACCCTTCGGATATATACCAGTGGACCACATGCTTGGAGGATGATTGCTAATATATATCTTGGGAGGGTAGAGATAAAGGAATTCCAAAGGAATTTCTGTATGTTGAAGTGTTGTGGAATCTGGTCTGGATCACCCAGCCAAAGAACCACGCGGCACCCAGAGATCTTGGAAGGGAGGAGGTTTATTTTACACCGACGGGCTGAGAGGGGATCACTCTCCAGAGGTCTGAGCCTAGAGCATCAGCGGAGGGAGTAATTTATAGCCCGTTACTTCCACATTCCTCATTAACGGGGGACAAGCAGGGTGGGAAGAAGTACCCAGAAGGGGGAGACCGATCAGGGTCAGGTATTTCCTTGTCAGTCCTTTCGGCCATCTTGTAACAGATTTTTCCCTATCAAAAGGAGACCTCCAGGATTCTGCAAGCCGGAATAATGTGAAGCTAAGATTGCCTTTTGCCCTGAGCAAAGTATTAACATTGAGGTAGTTGAGTTTCTGGAGGAATCTCACCCTGCTTGTCTCAAGGACTTGTCAATGGGCTGTAATTGTAAGGAAATTTATTATTTTTTTCCTTTGCCTCTGTTCCCCACATCACTGTGCATACTAGTTCACAAAGAAATGTGGCTTAAGGAGGCAGCCAGAATTTGGGGGCCTTCTGCCCCCCCCCCCAAGGCAATAAAGTATGGAGAAGAGGCTAAACAAAAGAAGAGGGATTTGGGGCTTTTGAGCAAGGATGGTGGTAAGTTATGGGCGATGACTAGGGATAGTATGATAAACAAGGACCATTTAGTATGATTGTTATACAGATTCAAGTCAATGCCTTCTCCATTCATCAGAGCCCTTTTCCTGGTCCGGAAGTGGGAGACACCTTTACACGTGGAGATTTCCTTTATAAATGTAAATTTCCTTCACAAAGAGAGCTTTATGCTGTTTTTAGGGCTTTTCCTGCACGTGTTCCTCTGTTGCCTTCAACTCAGAATAATCCTGCCAAATGGGCATATTCTGGAACTTTCCTTGTCCAAAAGTTTGATTCAGTTCTGAGGCCAACTTTTCATAGCTAGCACAAACCCTACAGATAAGCTGTTCCGTGCCACAATACTGTTCCTTTTTGGGGCGCCTGGGTGGCTCAGTCGGTTGAGCGTCCGGCTTCTGCTCAGGTCATGATCTCACGGTTTGTGGGTTCGGGCCCCACATCGGGCTCTGTGCTGACAGGTAGCTCGGAGCCTGGAGCCTGCTTCATATTCTGTGTCTCTCTCTCTCTCTCTCTCTCTGCCCTTCCCCTATTCATGCTCTGTCTCTGTCTCTCAAAAATAAATAAATGTAAAAAAAAAAATTAAAAAACAAAAAACAAAAAAACCAATACTGTTCCTTTTCAGATGCCGGTTGCAAGTCCTGGTACCTCTGACCAGCTGGTTATGCAGTTGGTATTCCCACCCTGCCCTGTGCTGCCAAGGTTTGGTTATTTCATAGAAGGACTCCCAGAACTCAGGAAAGCACCTTACTTACAGCTACCAGTTTATTATAAAGGGTACAACCCGAAAAGCCAAATGGAAAAGATGTGCAAGGGGGTAAAAATAACTTTCCTTCTTCCATTCTAGCTTCTTAGCTGAGCGCCCAGCCCCTCTCCCCCCCATAATAAATGACAGATTAATGAAAGAAAAACAAACAGAAGTTACTAACATGCAGAACGACTGTATACATGAAAGGGACCCAGGAAAACCGAGGAACTCCCCAAACTGGCCCAAGCCACCACCTTAAACAGGATCTCTGGATGGGCGGGGTGCAAGTTCTGGGAAGTTAACAGACAAAGCACCGTAGACCAGGCTCTGACTGTTATGCAGATTTCCATCCTTGTCTTGTCCATCGATAAGCATTTCTAGGGTTTTAGTCATCCTCTTTCTGGCCCAAAGGGGATGTACTTTCACAGTTGAAGATTTTCCTTCTATGTGTCTCTTTCATGTCTTCTATGTCTAGTCCCTTGTACATGTTCTGACAAAAGAGTAACTTCTCAGTTTGTAGAACTTCTCATGTCTGCTGTTTTGTTTAAAAAAATTTTTTTATAGTTTATTTAGAGACAGAGACCCAGCACAAGTGGGGGAGGGGCAGAGAGAGAGGGAGACACAGAATCTGAAACAGCCTCCAGGCTCTGAGCTGTCAGCACAGAGCCCGATGCGGGCCTTGAACCCACGAACTGTGAGATCATGACCTGTCCCGAAGTCGGACGCCCAACTGACTGAGTCACCCAGGTGCCCCTCGTGTCTGCTGTTTTTAAAAGGCAATCAGCCTAAAATAATCCTTATGCCAAAGAGGCGATATGTGGGGTGGCCAACTTGGCTGGCACAAGGTACAGAGCAGAGGCACAAAGCGCCCATGACCTCCCCGTGTGCATCACCCTCCCCTCTTCTAGCTGTGTTCGCCACCCCACAAGCTCTCCGAATGCACATTTTCATAGAGATCTCGTCCTTCGGGCATGATTGAATAAATCATTAGCCACTAACTCAATCCCTCCTAGTAGTGGGAAGATAGAGCTGAAAGTTGTAAGTTTCTGATCAAGGCTTGGTCTTTCTGGTGACCAGCCTTCATCCCGAAGCTATTTAAGGGCTTCCCAAGAGTGGCCTCATTGGAACAACATGTTTCTGGGGCGCTTGGGTGGCTCAGTTGGTTAAGCATCCAACTCTTGTTTTCAGCTCAGGTCATGATCTCTTGGCTCATGAGTTTGAGGCCCACGTCTAGCTCTGTGGTGACAGTGGAACCTGTTTGGGATTCTCTCTCTCTACCCATCTCTCTCTGCTCCTCCCCAGCTTTAACATGCTTGCACTGTCTCTCTCAAGATAAATAAACTTAAAAAACAGCAACAAAAAAAGCACAAGAGATGTTCCCATCACTCTTTTAAAACATTTTTTAAAGCATTTATTTATTATTCAGAAACAGAGACAGAGTGTGAGCAGGGGAGGGGCAGAGAGAAGGGGACACAGAATCCGAAGTTCCAGGCTCTGAGCCGTCAGCACAGAGCCCGACACGGGGCTCGGGCCCACAGACCACGAGATCATGACCTGAGCTGAAGTTGGATGCTTAACCCACTGAGCCACCCAGGCTCCCCTCTGTCACTCTTAACAGAAGTTTTAAGAGCTCTGTGCCAGGAACCAGGGACAAGGACCAAATATCTTCCTACAATAATACCATGCCTATATCGAGTCGTCCACTACTGTCCCTAACACAGTTCTCCATTTACTTAACGTTTTTAATATTTTAAACTAAAATTTTACAAGTATATTCAAAAAGATGCCTAGTAGTTTTGATGAGGTATGTGATAGGGAAAAATCTGTTACAAGATGGCCAAGATGGCCGAAAGGACTGATAAGGAAATACCTGTCTCTGATCAAAGGCTCCCCCTTCCGGGTTCTTCTCCCCACCCTGCTAGCCGTGTTAATGAGGAATGTGGAAGTAACAGGCTATAAATTACTCCCTCCGCGGATGCTCTGGGCTCAGACCGCTGGGGAGTGATCTCCTCTAAGCCCACCAGTGTAAAATAAACCTCCTCCCTTCCAAGATCGCCCAGGGCAGCTTGGTTCTTCTAGTTCTTCTGCCGGGTGATCTAGACCAGATTCCGCAACAGATGAAGGCAGAAAATTGTTCACCTTTAGCCTAGAAGGTTGACCTAAGGCCTGCATATTTTCGATAAGGATCAAATATGCGCCAGTTGCTGCCTTCTTAGATGGTCTCATGACTGCCTGTAAATTTCCCTGTAGTTAATATCGACTGAATGATAAGCACCAGAGAAATCCTGCAAAAAGCAGGTTTATAAGTAGAAATTCGAAGAAGACATTTGCGATCTTATATTCCCTGTACATCGCCTTCGCCTTGGGCACTAAGCATATAATCACCAGCTTCATACAGCGGAAGTGCAGCCCTTTCTGCCCTCGGGTCTTGGCCCAGTGCTAATGAGACAGAGCTGCTCCAGACAAGGTCTCAAGAATTCTTTCCTGACCGTTGTACCTCATAACCTTGCAGCACTTTTATTACATTTATTCCAAAATAATTTTCTTGAAGATACAGTAAATTACCTTTTCAAAATCACATTTTCTGACTGTTTCTTAATGGGGTGGAGAAACGCAATTGATTAGTATGTATTGATTTTGTAACGACTGTCATTACATTCTTAAACTTGCTGGGGCGCCTGGGTGGTTCGGTCAGTTAAGTGTCCAACTTGGGCTCAGGTCATGATCTCACAGTTCATGAGTCTGAGCCCCGCATTGGCTTTCTGCTGTCAGCACAGAGCCTGCTTCAGATCCTGTCTCCCTCTCTCTCTATCTCTCTCTCTCTCAAAAATAAACATTAAAAAAATTCTTGAACTTATTTTAATAATTTATCTATAGAGTTTTCAAGACTTTGTATATAAACAGCTATATTAATTGAGAGGAATTACTTATTTGTTACTATATTTTTCATCCTTCTACAATTTCTTCATTCATTCATTTATTTTTCCTTCCTGGTGGTGCAGCCCATCCAATGTTAATAAAAGTTAATACAAGCAAACATCTTTATTGTGTATCTCATCTTAGAGGGGATGAATCTAATGTTTCACCATTACACGTAGGACTTTCTACATTTCCAGGCTATTTTAAAGAGACAATTAAAAAATCATGGATACATTTCAGTTTTATAAAACGTGTATATTATGCATCTACTACAAGGCCATGTGATTTTTTTCCCTTAATCTATTAACGCAGTAAAATTAATTAATTAATATTTTTAAGTGTTAAGTCAACCTTACTTTATTTGTCTAAATCCAACTCGGCCGTGATATGTCCTTTGAAAAAAAATGGTTGTTGATCTTAGTGTATTAATATTTTTGCGTAGGATATTTTAAATCTACATCCGTGAAATAAACTGTACTTTTCTCTTTTTTGTGTTGTCCTTGTGGGTTTTGGTATCAGGCTTATGCCAGCTTCACAGAATGAGTTGAGAATGTTATTCTCATTTTGTTCTCTAGGAGGATTGGTGTAAGATTGGAAATATTATTTCTTCCTTAAATATTTAGAGCTATGTAGAGCACCTGGGGGGCTCAGTCGGTTAAGCATCCTACTTCTGCTCAGGTCATGATCTTGCGGTTCACGGGTTTGAGCTGAGCTGACAGAATCTAACCTAAAGCCTGCTTCAGATTCTGTCTCTCTCCCTCTCTCCCCTTCCACCACTCATGCTTTCTCTCTCTCTCAAAAAATGAATAAACGTTAAAAATTAAAAAAAAAAAAAAAGAACTACTAGAAAAGCCAACTGGGCCTGGACAGATTGATTGATTATTGACATCTTTTGGATTCTTCAGTTTCCTTCATGATTATAAGACTATCTGGTTTCCTATTCCTTTTGATTCCGATATAATGAGATATTTGTCTAGGGCCTTATCTATTTGATTTAAACTTAAAAATATGTTGGAATAAAGGCTTAATAATAATATTGTTCTCATACTAAAATTTTAATCCTGTATTTTTAACCCCACTTTTTTTTGTATACTGTTTTATCCATTTCATCAAGTTTTTAAGTATTATTTATAATGTTTTTTATCAGTAGGGATTCTGTTTGACACTCTGGGCTTGATTACTGGTTATTTTTTTATGGCCCTTGCTCTTTGCTGATCATTTTAGTTCACTTATTTCTCTAAATGTATTGAAAAGCACTTGATTTATAGTCTGTGTTTCACCATTTCCATCATGGAGGGTCTGATAAAGTGCTGGCTGTCACACGTGATATGTCATTTACTTTTCGGTTTTATGATTTAAAATTTTTTTTTAATGTTTACTTGTTTTTGATAGAACACAAGGCAGGGAGGAGAAGAGCGAGAGGGAGACACAGAATCTGAAACAGGCTCCAGGCTCTAAGCTGTCAGCACAGAGCCAGACACAGGGCTTGAACCCACAGACCATGAGTTTATGACCTAAGCTGGAGTCGGTCACCCAACCGACTGAGCCACCCAGGCGCCCCTGGGTTTTATGATTTTTGACTATGAACTTACATTTCTTTGGGAATTCCTTGAGGTCTAGAATAGAAGTAGTTTCTGTAGAGAAGATTCACGTTTGCTTTTGTGAGATTCCTGGGTCTGTGACCACTGTCATCTGACTTGAGCTTGAGGCATTTTAGACCACCCAGCTGTCTGAGTCAGTGTCGGTCATCTTTCATCTTGTGCTTGTAAACTCAGAGAGATTTTCCTTCCCCCTTCTCTGCACTTGGAGCCAAGTTTCCAGACAGGACGCAATTTCACATCTAGCTGAATGGGAGGCGGTACAGAGTTCAAGGCGGTTCTGGTTTGTTCTCAAACCCAAGGAGTGGCCCTTTGGTGTCTCTACCTTAAAGAGGTGGTCTTCTATTATTTAGAATGACCACATTGAGGACGACTGACGAAATGTCTCTTCTCTGTGTCGTGCAAAGAGGTGTAAACCGAAGTTCATAGTCACCTGGCTTAGCAATTTCCGAGCATGAACTCCAGCTTCCGTGTTTTGCATACTTCTCTGGATTTCTGCATTCACTTCATTTTGGCCTAAGTATTCCCTACTTTGTCAGCTTCTAGACGCATTTCACCTATGCTCTCCAAAATGTTTAATGTTTGCTGTAAGAGAGTAAGTCAGAATCCTATGATTCTTTTGAACATGTTTCCTAAGCTTTCGTGTCTTCAACAATTTCTGGGACACTGATATACTTCTAGTGTGTATCAAATCCTCAAAAAATATGGCAGAATGGGGCGCTTGGCTGCCCCAGTGGGAAGAGCACGTGACTCTTGATCTTGGGGTTGTGAGTTTGAGCCCCACGTTGGGTATAGAGATTAATAAAAATAAATAAATAAATAAATAAATAAATAAATAAATAAATAAATAAATAAATAAATAAACAAACTAACTAACTTAAAAATTTTTGGCAGAATAAGTGACTATCACTCTTTATATATACTTCCTGTACTTCTAAAAGTAGAAAGCCCAGACATTATCAAATGCTTTATATTCATTAGTTTTTTATAAACACATGCTGATTAAATATACTTAGGCAACAATATTAATTATAGTCAGTTGGTTTATCTAATTAGAGATTTATTGTAAGGATATAAAAGTGATTATTTGAATCTTCCCTTTGGCTTGTTGTCATTGCTTTGATCCATGACCTCAGACAGTCTTCCCAGTCCTGGCCACCCAGTTTGTTAAGGCTCAGTCGTAAGAAAAAACAGAAGAATATTGGGGAAAAAAAACCAACAAAGTTAAACACTTTGGTTAAGAGGTAACGTTAGTTAAGAATAAATGACACTGCTGCCCTCTAGAGGCCAGTTAAGGATACGGTACAGTCCCTTTTCAGCTATGCAACAAGTTTTTAAGTCTAACTTCTGAAACAATCTCTTGCATGGTATTACAGTACCTCATTTGCAGATAAAAGAACATATTTTTCTATAACTTAGACCTTATTTACTTATTTTTGGTTTTGGAAATGTATGAGCTCAGATTCAGATAAGAAAACAAACTAGGTATTTCAAACACATAGGAATTTAATGAAGGGATTTAGGAGCTTATAAAACCCTTGCAAAAGTCAAGGAGACTGTCACTAGCTTTTGAATTAACCAGGAGTTTTTCCATTGCTTTTTTATTCCTTCAGGTAAACTTTAAAATAATTTTGTTTACTGCCACTCGAAAATGGCCTCTGCTGGCATTTTTATTAAAATTGAACTGGTTGGAAAATTATACATGAATTTTGAAAGAAATCTGTAACATAATATTCAGTCTTCCTATTCAAGAATATCTCTTGGGGCGCCTGGGTGGCTCAGTCGGTTAAGCGTCCGGCTTCGGCTCAGGTCATGATCTCACGGTTCATGGGTTCAAGCCCCGTGTCGGTCTCTGTGCTGACAGCTAGCTCAGAGCCTGGAGCCTGCTTCGGATTCTGTGTCTCCCTCTCTCTCTGACCCTCCCCTGCTTGCGCTGTCTCTCTCTGTCTCTCAAAAATAAATAAAAAACGTTAATTAAAGAAAATTTAAAAAAAGAATATCTCTTGATTCACTTATGTCTTACTTTATGTATCTTAATAAAGTTTTAGTTTTATTTATTAAGCTGTATCTCATATATAACTAAGTTATCCCTAAGTATTATATTTTATGTCTTTAGAATATGGAATCTCTTTTGTTATAATTTAAGAGTATTTCGGTGTATATGGAGTCTGTTGATTTTGTTTTTAAGTTTTTAATTTTTTTAAGTAATCGGTACACCCAATGTGGAGCTCGAACTCACAACCCCGAAATCAAGAGTCACCACTCTTCTGACTGAGCCAGCCAGGCACCCCAGTCAGCTTTACCAAGGTGTAATTTACATATCATAAAATTGACTCATTCAAGGCATACAGTTTGGTGATTTAGAGTATATTCACAGAGTCATGCGGCCATCACCGTAATCTAATTTTAAAACATTTTTATCACCTCCAAGAGAAAAATTGTACCCATTAGCGGTCACTCCTAATTACTCCCTTCCCCTTTCTCAAACCCACAAACCATGAGATCATGACCTGAGCCAAAAGAAGAGTTGGATGCTTAACTAACTGAGCCACTCAGGTGCCCCTTGCATTTTCTTTATCCATTCATACATCAGTGGACACTTGGGTTGTTTCCATGTCTTGGCTATTGTGACTTAATGCTGCAGTGAACATGGGGTGCACATATCTTTTTGAATTTTTGATTTTGTTTTTTTTTTTCAGATAAATACTCAGAAGTGGAATTGCTGGATTATATGATAGTTCTATTTTAATTTTTTGAGGAACTTCCATACTGTTTTCCAGAGTGGCTGCACCAGTCTGTATTCCCACCAACAGTGCACAAAGGTTCTCTTTACTCCATATCTTCACCAACACTTGTTATTTCTCATCTTTTTGATACCAGCCATTCTAACAGATGTGAGGTGATCTTTCATTTTGGCTTTGATTTACATTTCCCTGATGATTAGTGATGTTTCGCGTACCTGTTGGCCATGTGTAATCCTTCTTTGGAAAGTTGTCTGTTTAGCACCTCTGTCCATTTTTTTAAATCGGATGTGTTATTGCTATTGACTTACATGAATTCTTCATATATTTTGGATATTAACCTCTTATCAGATACATGCCTTGACAATCTTCTCTCCCGTTCAGGAGGCTGCCTTTTCACTTTGTTGATGGTTTCCCCTGTTATTCAAAAGCTTTTTAGTTTGATGTAGTCCCACTGGTTTAATTTTGCCTTTGCTTTTGGTGTTAAATCTAAAAAATCATTCCCAAGAAAGTCAAGGAACTTACTGCCTATGTTTTCTTCTAACAAACTGAAGTTTTTTTTACTTTAGGTGTTAATCTCAAGTTTTATCAGACATTTTTAACAGTTTTTGTTGATTCATTTGTATTTCCACATACAGATATCTAACAGAAAAAGATGATATTCGTGTCCTAATTTCTCAGTGGTATATCTATCTCTCTTCTATACTAGACAGACATTGTGGAGTATTAAATAATAATCAGGATATTGATCATTCTTTTGTTATTACTGAATTTGATAGGAATCCATCAGTAGCCCATCATTAAGTACAATAATGCCTTTTTGTTTGGCATAATTTATTGACTCCATCCCTTGATAGAGCAGCTGGATGGAAAGAGAGTAAGACTAGTTGTCTTTTGAGATGGGTTGGATGTGTTATTGCTATTGACTTACATGAATTCTTCATATATTTTGGATATTAGAAATGTAATTAAGTGCATAGGGCAAGCAAATAAATATAGAATATGTTTGTGGGAGAAGGCGAAAATTGCACCCAAAATGTAGGTCAATAAAGGGCTAATAAAGCCAGAGAGACTGGATATTGGATGTTAGGTGTATACGCGTCAAGTGGGGATCAGGACACAAGAGAAGGTTAACATAACAAAAATGAGGCTAGAAAGGATGAAACAGGTGAACTAACTCCTGAAGTTGGGGTCCTCTATGACCCTAGAGCACCGCTGCCTGAATCACTCAGGCCCCTTTACAGAGGCCCTTGTGGAGTAGATCCTGTCCCTCCTCCCTGAGGAGGGAGGGATGGGTTGTTTCTATGGCTTGTCAAGTGGGAGAACTGAGTGCATACTGTAAGGAGAGAATCGGGTTGGGGCCACGTCTTTTGGCACGAATGCATCAAGAAAGTCAATACCAGCCTCACACTCCATGGGATGAACGTAGCTCTTGGCAAAGAGAAGAGTCCTGTAACTTTTGAGAGTCTGAATCAACCTAAGAAATGCTTCTTTGCAGAGAAGCATCAAGGTGAAGTTCAAATGAAGGCTGGCAGGTGGAGGTGATTCTCAGTTCAGACCCCTTGGCCCAGAAGATCATTTAATTTTGCTTTCCAGTTTGGAATATGCTCATTTCCGTGCCTTCCTGTGTGAATTTGGATGCTTTTCGAGATGATGGTCTCTCAGGTCTTTTAAAGAGACTTTCAGAAACTATGAAGCTCTATTCTTCTCTTGATCTACCCTGGATGTTTCTTATACAAAGGGTAATTTGTGACAAGACCAGAACTGTGCATGGCAGGCCCTGTGTGGATGTACAGGAGTGCTGGGGTGTTCTCGCGGGACCGGGGGGTGTTCTCGCGGGACTGGGGGGTGTTCTCGCGGGACTCTTCCTGCAGAAGAGACTCTGGATGACATGGTAGTGTTCAAAAGTATTAGGCACATTCACACCCCCATCGTGCTTCAAATATAAGCATGAGAATTTCATTTCCTCGGGTGCCTGGGTGGCTCAGTCAGGTAAGCCACCAACTCTTGATTTCAGCTCAGGTCATGATCTCACAGTTCATGAGTTCAAGTCCTGCATCGGGCTCCATGTTGGCAGTGCAGAACCTGCTTGGAATTCTCTCTCCTCCCTCCCTCTTTTCCTCTCTCTCTGCCCCTCCCCAGCTCGTGCTCTCTCTCTAAATACATCAATAAGTAAACCTTAAAAACAAAAAGAGTTTCATTTCCTCAAATCAAAGCACCACCCTCTCCTTTACCAACAGAGGGCTAAGGAAGAAGTCATGACCCTCTTAGTGGGTGTTCTGTTTTCTGCGAGAAGCTCTGGGATGGACAACGGACCCTTGAGGGGAGTTTGGGGGAGAGGGGAGCGCATGGAGAGATGTTACAGTTGAGAAAAGGGGTGTAGAGGGACCCCCGGATAAGCTTTGTCTCCACCCACGGTCCTGCTTACACCTGCTTTACGGGAGCCTAATGCGGCCAGGAGCTGCAGGTGCTGGTGGTGGGTCTTAGTCACGACACCGAAACACATCATGATGATCCGGGAAACTTCCTCATTTTCTTCAGGCCGATAATGAATGATAATGAATGCAGCTGTCACATATCACATTTTTACTATGGCCCAGGCACCGTGCAAAGTGCTTCACGCACAGTGTTGTTACTTATTATGTTTCTTTTCTTTCAATGTTTATTTATTGGGGGATGGGGAGGGGCAGAGAGAGAGGGAGACACAGAATCCGAAGCAGGCTCCAGGCTCCGAGCGGTCAGCACAGAGCCTGACTCAGGACGCACACTCACAAACCATGAGATCTTGACCTGAGCCGAAGTCGGATGCTTAACTGACTGAGCCATCTCGGCACCCCATTATTTGTTATATTTCTTTTTAATTTTTTAATTTTTAATTTATTTTTATTTTTAATTTATTTTTATTTATTTAGTATATTTCTACAGAAATACAGAAAGACAAAAGAGACTAGAGTTAAATTCAGATGAATTAGAGGGAAATGCAAAATTTTTAAAAATACGTATTTATTTATTTTGAGAGAGAGAGAGAGAACTTGCGTGCGTGCATGCGTGGGGGAGGGGCAGAGAGAGGGAGAGAGAGAATCCCAAGTAGGCCCCATGCTCAGCGTGGAGCCTGATGCGGGGCTCAATCTCACAAACCGTGAGATGACGACCCGAGCCGAAATCAAGAGTGGGATGCTTCACCACCTGAGCCCCCCAGGCGCCCTGAAAAATGTCAATTTGGATATCTAGGTTTTTATTCCAGTGACTTCCTTTTGGTGCAACTATAATCGGCATCCGGAAGGGAAGGTGGATGCAATCAAGCCGTCTTCCAGGTGCTCTCACACAGCTGGAGGAAACACGATGCTCCGTCTTCTCCCCTCCGGCTGAGTCATCAGCTCCTTAACTGATCGTCACCGGGAGAGAACTCCAGACCCCTCAGCGTCTGCTCACCTTCTTAAAATGTCCTGTGGTTTCTTAGCACCCTCATACCATGTGGGATAAGTACGGGGAGGGTCGTCCTGGTGACTCTGAGGAAACCTTTGGAGCACAAAGAAATGTTAGCATTCCTTATTCTGATGACAGACCACCGAGGCCAAGGGGAGGCTGCCTGAAGCCGACCTCTGGCTCTTATTTTTTTTTTTTTTGATAAAACATAAATGATGCTATTGATAATATTAACTTTAAAATATATTGGAATTCACAGATATTTTTCAGTTTCTTTGCGATATAACCGACATACAGACCCTGAAATTTAAGGCTTGCAGCCCAGTAGCCTGACTTCCATAAATTGCCAAATGATGACCACGATAACTTTAGTTACAAACACTGTTTTTTCCCTGTGATGAGAACTCGCAGGATCTATTCTCTTAACGGCTTTCAAGTATACTGGACCGTGGTGTTCACTCTAGTGATCATGTTACACATTGTGTCCCCAGGGTTTATTTACCTTACAGCTGGAAGTTTATGCCCTTTGGCCACCTTGATCCACTTCCCCCGCCCCTGCCACTCATAAATATGTTTCAAGTAGTGAACTGAATATATGCTGTACTTTAAATACAAATGTTATGAACATATACAAAACAACAAATAAAAGCACAAATGCGTAAAAGCTAAACACTAAACTCATTGTTTAGCAGGCAAAATGAGTTAGTTCAAAAAAAAAAAAAAAAACTCTACTGCACAGGGCAGAAGAACATATAATCAAAGTCTTTTAAAAAAAACCAAACTCCGAGATCTAAAAAAAAACCATGATAAGTGTTTTATCATTAAGCCAGAGAAAATTTCTTTTGTTTTTTTAATGTTTATTTATTTTTGAGAGAGAAAGAGATGAAGTGTGAGGGAGGGAGGGGTAGAGAGAAAGGGAAACAGACTCTGAAGCAGCCTCCCAGCTCTGAGCTGCCAGCACCCAGCCCGACGCAAGGCTTGAACTCACAAACTGTGATATCATGACCTGAGCCAAAGTCGAACACTTACCCGACTGAGCCACCCAGGCGTCCCGCCAGAGAAAATTTCCATGCAGAGTTTTCTCCCTTCCCAGAAATCTCTTTCTGATCATCATTAGTTGGGAGAATGGAAAATTGCTGTAAGTGAACTTTGGGTATTCCCCCAAGACGTCTTCACCATCACATAATCATCTTCGCTGACTTGGAAAAGATCATTGGCAACAGCTCGTGGTCCATTTTGCAGGACTGCGGCCCTTGTATGGACAGCAGATAGCAGTGTTTATTCCAAGGAAAGCATTTTGGGTTTGTCTTCCTTACTTTGTTATACAGAGATGAGGATTTGATGCAGAATTCCCCACATCCATTTCAAGGCGGTAAAACAGTGTGTCTGTTACAATGATAAAATGTTAACATTGTTTTAAAAGTCTTTGAACTAGGCCTCTTAAAGATGGGAGAAGCAGACGGGCCCCTGGGTGGCTCAGCCGGTTAAGTGCCTGACTTTGGCTCTGTTCATGATCACCTAGGTCATGGTTTTGAGCCCCACGCTGGGTTCTGTGCTGACAGCTCAGAGCCTGGAGCGTGCTTTAGATTCTGTGTCTCCCTCTCTCTCTGCCCCTACCCTCCTCACTCTCTGTCTCTCAAAAATAAATAAATGTTAAAAAAAAATTTTTTTTAAAGATGGGAGAAGTAGAAAAGAAGCATATCTAATGAGGGCACTCATTTTAGATCCCAAATTTTAATGCAGCAAATACTATCTGGGTGTTAAGTGATTTTTGTTTCAGATTTTTTAAAGTCCTAATAACAGTATTATGCAATGAAATACCAACGTGTTGGTAGGGGGTTGAATTTCTGGACTCTGAGTTACGAAACCAAGGCCTCTGCCAAGGGCAGGGTGCCTCTCCTTGGATTGTGAGGAATGCCTTCCCTGGAGCACAGCTAATGGCCTGAATGAGGCTTTATGCTGGGGAAAGGGTAGGAAAGAAAACTGCGCAGATGAAATGGCAAAACAACTAAAATGAAAGAAAAAAGTTGCAGAATGAAGTCGCTGCCAGGGAAGCTATCAACACAAGCTATAGAATGCATCTTCCCCAGCTGGGAAGCCAGCAGCCACTCCCGCAGTGCAGCCTCCAAGCATTCCTGCCTTGTGTGATCACCCTCCTCGGGTCCCTGGGAGAGGGCGGGATGTGGGCCTTGCTTCTAACCGGTAGAAGACAGCAAAGGCCCCCAGATGGGTATGTTCCACAAGGTGTAGCTCCTGTCTTACAGAGTCTCTCTCTCCTTTGCTTGTTTTGGAGGAAGCAAAAGGCCATGTTGGGGAGCCCCGACATTTGAAAGTCAATAACCACAGGCAACCTTGAACTGAGGGACACCTCTGGCTGATAGTCAGCAGGAAACTGAAGCCCTAAGGCCTTCAGGTACAAGGACGTGAATCCTTCCAACAGCCTGAGGGAACGTGAAAACAGGTCCTTTCCCAGTTGAGCCTCCAATAAGACACTAGGATTGCAGCCGCACAGTCCCTCCACAGAGGACCCACCTAAGCCGTGCCTGAACTGCTGCCCTGCAGACACCGTGAGACAATGTGTGTGCGTTTTAAGCCACTCAGTTCATGGCAAAACTGTACGTTTGTGACATGGCCTGGATAAAAAATACACCATCACCTCCTTCTAGTTTTTTATTTTCTGCGTTCATCCTTGTGATCTTGCCACGGAGCTAGCTCAGGCCGTCAGCATTGCTTGCCTGGCCTGTTGAGTTAGCCCCTTATCCCATCTGGTCTCCTTAGGTCTTTATCTGCCCAGACAAGTGAGTGGCCTTTCAAAACATAAATCCCTCCACAAATTGCCCTTGTTTGAAACCTTTCAGTGTCTTCTCCATACCTGTAGGATTACGTCTAAGTCCATAGCATGGCCCAGAAGGTCCTTACATTTCTCCACTCTTTTCTCCTTCCACTTCTTGGTGAAAGCTTTACCCTCCAGCAATCCTGAGCTACTTGCAGTCACCTGCCTCCCTCTGAACACCTCAAGTTATTAGTCACCTCCTTGGAATTTTCACATAATGTCCCTTCTTGCTGGAATGTTCTTTCTCTCCTTGATAACAGACACACCAAATTGTATCACAATTACCCACTTGTGGATTGCTCTGTACTCTAGATCCTTTGTTCCTGTGGACCAGGGACTCAGCTGCATTCATCTTTATACTCTGCTCCTAGAAGAGAGCCTGACACATCATCTTCAACAAATGTTTATTGAATAAAGGCCTGAGTATAACCAAGGAAGGTACCAAAGAACTTGACCTATGCCATGCTCCTGGAAATACATCACAAGTTTAGTAAAAATGTCCTAGACCATGGTGGTGCATGATGCTGAGGACTTAAATTGTTCTTTCACTCAATGGTTGATTCATATACCCATAGTCTGATTTTGTAGCAGAGACTACAGCAATCCTTACACTCAAGTTGTTCATAATCTAGTAGACATGAGAGATTTTTTTTTAAAGAAAGAAACAAAAGAATACTCAGCAATGACAATCCATAATTGAGATTTGCACCTGATGGGTGCCTAACTCTTCTGGGAGATTTGGAGGAAGGAAAAGGACCATTTTTAGGGCAAAGGGATTTCTGAGCTAAGCCTTGAAGGATGGTGAATTTTTGGTGAGCCTGAGGGAGATGAGAGGAATCGGGGACATGGCCCATTTCACAGAACAGAGGCACTAAGGTACAGGAAAGTCGGGGAGCTGCAGGTGTTTGGGGAGGCTGGAAGACAACAGGACTGGAGCGAGTGGTGAGAGGTGACCCAGGAAAGTGAAGTCAAGGAATTAGTACTTTACTTCCAAGACGTCAACGAATCATTGTAGAATTCTAAGCAGTTCTCACGACATGCTTAGACTTCCCACCTTGAAGGATAAAGCCTATTGCAGGGTTTGTGCCTGATACCGCCCCTCCCCTCCCAGGTTCTGGACAAGTTGAAAAAGAAAGTCAGGGAGCCAACAGATGGAGATTATCCGCTTTACTGATGAGATGGGTGGCCGCGTGCTAAGTCTCAGAATTTAGCAGACGTGACCCCCATCACAGTCTGCACTGGGCTGGGCGGGGCTCTTCCTTCCAGAGCAGAGTATATGCTCCTGCAGCGTTTGTCCCAAAGAGAACGAGAGAAGGAGGGAGATGGCCAAAGCGGGACCAACTTTCTTTTGCCCAGATCCTAACTGAGAGGAGGATATCACTCCCCATTAAAGGAAACCACAGTCCTGGGATTTTTCTATTTCGTTTAACACACTGATCCTAACCTTTTAGCCTGCGATCAATTAGGCGTGTATCTGAGCCTTAGGGGAGAGGAATGCCTTGCTGCCATCTTCGTGATGCTGCCCTCCCCCCCGCCCCCAGGACCAAGCACTACTCTGAGGGGGGGGGGGTCCCTGAGACCACTGGCGCCCTGGAAGATTTGGCATCCAGCTAGAAGAGTGCATTACCGACATTTAGCTGCAAAGTGACTGTGTATCCAACACTGAGACTTCTTCTTCTAGTCTGTTTCTCATCCCTTTTATATCCAGCTGAGTCGCTCCATACCGCTGGTCAAAAGGCTTTGCCCATGAGACCAAATGACATCATAAAATTATTCGAATACTGAAAGGCCAACAGTTATGCCAAGGACTTGAATACTAGGTCCTTCTCACTTTCAAATGCTGAAGGAAAAATTAAAATATAAATATTAACCCTTCTTGCAAGACCAAAGAAATGGAAGTCCACAATAAAATTTTCTTGCCATCGTGAATTAGAAGTCCGAAGACGTGCTCCTGCCGTCTCCGTCCCATCGGCTGCATCGGAGCCAACCCCTTGGTGGTGCAGTGAGGTCAGGAGATGAGTTACGTGAAGGAAGGTTGAGCAAACACGTCAGTGCATCAAGCATCATGGGAGTCAGCCTTCTGGCCGCCAGAGAGAGGGTTAAGCTATGGAAAGGAGGCTGTAATAAACACCTCCTGGTGGTGGGTTGGAATTGAAGGTGTTGGTGTGAATTTATGGTCTTTAGATGAGATAGTCTATTAGTCAGGATTCTCCAGAAAAAAACAGAACCAGTGCGTGGAGAGAGAAAGGGGAGAAGAGAGAGGCTGATTTAAGGAATTGGCACACGTGACTTTGGGGGTTGGCAAGCCTGAAATTTGCAAGGTAGGCTAGCAGGCCAGAGATTCGGGGAAGAGCTAGTGTTACAGTTTACACCCGATAACAGTCTACTGACAGAGTTCCCTCTCCTGGGGACCTCAGTCTTTCTCTAAAGACCTTCAACTGATTGGATGAGGCCCACCCACATTATGGAAGGTAGTATGCTCAGTCTATCCGACGTTAATGTTAATCACACCTAAAAAATACGTTTATAGCAACATCTAGACTGGTGTTTGACCTGATCTCTGGGTACTAGAAAAGAACTCCAGGGTCAGGCCCTCTCCTCTAGCACAGAATGCCACATCTAAGGGAGGCCATAGCTGGGGAGGACAGGAACCTTGATGGGTAAGATTAGGTTGGAATGAGACTTGGGGCGTTTTATGTTTTGTCTTGGCTTTTGCTTTCTTCCTATCTTTCTTTCCTCTGTCCAGTCTTGTTGTTGTTATTTAAGAGTTAAAAAAAAAAAAAACAGTGGAACTTTCCTGAGAGTTTTTCTAAGAGGGAAGAAACAGGAGACAGGAGATCAGGTTTGAGGGGTGGTGAAGGAAAACAAAAGTGCCTTCCGCTTGTCCCCTTGTGAGTCCAGTTCATTCCATAAACATTGGTCGAACATCAGAAACATTCCTGGGGGTGAAGAGAAATGAATCCAAGGTGTTTGGGCCTTACAGTTATTTGATGAAATGTCAAAAGTGAACCTTGTTGTTCTTGCAAAGATCTGCGTGACCGCCCTGCCCTGAAGTCCAAGGGGACTGAGCCCATCGAGAGGCAGGCTCACTGCTGAGTTTGCTCGGTGTCTCCGCCCAGTTCCTGGGGGCAGATTTTAAATGAGCACCTGGGGTGGCTTGTGGCCCGTTATAGAGGTGACAACTTGGCCAGCTTGTCAGCAGCATCTTTATTTTGGTGGGGTTTTTTTTAAGTAAAATAGGGATGTGTGGGTGGCTCAGTCAGCTAAGTGTCCAACTTTAACTCAGGTCATGATCTCACGGTTTGTGAGTTCAAGCCCTGTGTCGGGCTCTGTGCTGACAGCTCCGAGCCTGGAGCCTGCTTCCGATTCTGGGTCCCGCTCTCTCTCTGCCCCTCCTTCACTCACACTCTGTCTCTCTCTCCATCTCTCAAAAATAAATAAACATTAAAAAAATATTTTTAGTACAGTAAAAAATATTTTTAAAGATAAAAGTAAAATAAATCCACCATATCCAGAGCGTAAAATGTAGTGAGCAAATAATAAATGAAGTGACCTGCGAAGAGTATTGACAAGATACAAGAAGATCGCAGTTGGAGGGCTGGGGCGGCAGGCAGGGGTGCTAAGGCGTCCCAGAGGAGTGGCATCTGGGTTTGGAGGACAAAACAGAACAGTAATAAATGCTAAGATGTAATACTTACAGGGAGCTGATTGTGTTGTAGACACTGTTCAACATGGTTTACATGCATTAGCTTATTTAATTCTCATGGTATTGTTATTAATCCCATTTTACAGATAATAAAACTGAGGCACAGGGCACAGGCACAAAGCTACTAAGTGACAGAGCTGGTCTCCCCACACAGGCTATCCTGCTCTACACCACCAACCTTGTTCTTTAAAGTCACTCAACTTAAAAAGCCGGTATTGGGGCGCCTGGGAGGCTCAGTCAGTTGAGTGTCCAGCTTTGGCTCAGGTCATGATCTCATTATTCATGAGTTCAAACTCTGCATCAGGCTCTGTGCTGACAGCTGGCTCAGAGCCTGGAGCCTGCTTCAGATTCTGTATCTCCCTCTCTCTCTGACCCTCCCCTGCTTGCGCTGTCTCTCTCTGTCTCTCAAAAACTAAATAAAAAACATAAACACACAAAAAAGCTGGTATTGGTAGGGCACCGGGTTGGCTTAGTCAGTTGGGCGTCCGACTTTGGCTCAGGTCATGATCTCAGTTTGTGAGTTCGAGCTCCTCACTGGGCTCTGTGCTGTTAGCTCAGAGCCTGCTTTGGATTCTGTCTCTCTCTGTCTCTGCCCCTCACCCCTCTCAAAAATAAATAAAAAATAAAACATTAAAAGAAAGCTGGTATCGTCATATCAATTATTCTGCCTTCGCTCTTTTCCATTGTGCTGCATCTGCGTGTGCCAATTTTTACGTGAACACGGTGAGGCTGTGTTAGTGTTCTGTTCCTAGCTTGACTCTTAATCCTACCATGATATATTACGTTCCGCAGGTGACTGGCGTTCATCATATATTACAGAACAATTTCAGTTTGTAAATCTAACTCTGAAATATAATGTTAAGTGTATTCGCAGATACAATTGGGTTTTACTGTATTTCCTGTTTGTGCATGTGCTCAAATATATGAGCGTGAATAAAATACTCAGAAGAGTCCAAAATGAATAATAGGATTTTGCACTCAGGGTTGAAAATGAGATTTTTATATGCTAGAACTAAGAAACACCATTCATGTTTTAAACATTTCTTCCCTGTTTGGTTTTGTGACACGGTTCTTACTGACTGTAAACAGGGCACCCTTCAACGCCCAACGCAAGCTGTCAAGAAACGGGCGCTGCTATGCTAACAAATGGAAACAGTAAAACTAATCAATAACACTGATTAATAAATTGATTAATGGAAGTTCTAAGACTATTTGAGTTCTCCGGAAAGTATGTGTAATTAGAATCAAGTATTTTCAAAACATAAAGCAGAAGCAGCTCATATCATATGAAAAAAATTCACTTAGAATGGTGATCAAAACATGCTGATTAAGGGGCACCTGGCTGGTTCAGTCGGTGGAGCATGTGACTCTTGATCTCGGGGTTGTGAGTTCAAGCCCCACATTGGGTGTAGAGATCACGTTTTCTTTTTCTTTTTTTTTTAATGTTTTATTTATTTTTGAGAGAGAGAGAGAGAAACAGCGTGAGTAGGGTAGGGTCAGAGAGAGAGGGTGACACAGAAGCCGAAGACAGGCTCCAGGCTCTGAGCTAGCTCTCAGCACAGAGCCTGATGCGGGGCTCAAACCCACGAACTGTGAGATCATGACCTGAGCTGAAGCCGGCTGCTTAACCAACTGAACCACAGGCGCCCCGAGATCATTTTTTCAAAAAAAGAAGTAAAACATGGTGATGAATACAAAACTAAAATACTATGTTCATAGTAAGACTTAGAAAATAACAATATACAACAGCTCAGAGAGTGTTGTGAGACAGACATCCTCATCCTCAAGGTAGAATATAAACTGAACAATCTTTTGAAAAGAAATTTGTGAGTCAGGGCCATGAATACATTTCATATCCTTTGGCCAGAAATTCTACTGTTAAGGATTTATCTACGTCAAGAAGGAAAAAAAAAATCAGAAATGCAGACAGAGATGGATGGATGTATAAAGATTTGATATAATGGAAAACTTAAAAATATATATATTATAATGATCATATAAAATTTTGGCATTTCTATAGAGCAGAATGTTATAGAACCATCGGTAATTACATTCATGTAAAATGTTAATGACACGGGAAATGCTTAAAGTCAAATGAATTAAAATCAAATGCTTAAAGTCAAAAGAATTAATTAATTAAAAATTAAAATATATCACCATTTGTGATCTATGTGTCAACTAATATACAAATGCATTTCAAACCAACTCGAGAGTGTATTTTTCATTTAGTTTCTTTTTGATTAGTGTTATCAAAAGACAGTGTATGGGGCGCCTGAGCGGCTGAGTCAGGTGCGCCTCTGACTTCAGCTGGGGTCGTAATCGACAGTTCGAGCCCCACCTCGGGCTCTGTGCTGACAGTGCGGAGCCTGCTTGGGATTCTCTGTCTTCCTCTCTCTCTCTGCTTTTCCTCTGCTCTCTCTCTTTCAAAATAAATTTAAAAAACTCCACAAAACCCTCCAGCTTATTCAAATTTTTTAAGAAAGCAAAAACAGCCATTTTTTCTTGCAGAGAAAAATGAATGATATGCTAGAATTATACAATTTTATAATACACGTAGGCCCTGAAGACCACTTTCTTATACCTCATGGTTGATCACCCACAGCTTTGCATGGAAAAAGAAAATTCCATTGTACTGTATTTTCCTCTGCCCTGGTCTCAGTTTGCTAATCTTTCAAATGAAGCCTCGTCTGTCTAGATTAATTGTCTGCTAACCTTTTCTGTAGAAAAAATAAAAAGAATGGGATTTCTCTCCACATCTCCGTGGCCCCATTCAAACTTACTTCTCTTTTTACATATTCAAATGTTTGCTACTTTCTTTCTAAGAGAAGATTGAAGTAGAACGTTCACAACATGATGTGAGTTTTCAAGTGAGGTTTACTGTTATTACTTGCATGGTCGATGCAGTTAGAGTCCCACTTATGCTTTGTGTTTTATAGGATAATAATGTGCTATATTCTATGGCACATTAGCGTATCATTCAATACAAATATAGTTACTTACTGAAAATTGTGTGCAAGTTATAAAAATGACTTGCAAGAGAGTAGCTTAAATTAAACATGAAATAGTTTCTGATGGTGCTCGCTTGGTGTCTGAGTTTTAATGTTGCGTTTCTCCCCAGCAATTCTTTGAGGAGGAAGAAGAGACTGGGCAAGAATCAGCAACTACCAAAATGAGTATTTTGTTAAAAAGATTGAAGGAGAGAGAAGAAAGTATTAAGGATTTAAGAGAAGAACTAGATCAATATGAAGAATCTAAATGTGAAAAACTTGTAAGTTTCAAAACAATGAATAATTAATATTAATATATGTAAATAAGGCCATACCTTTCCAAAAGTTTGGGTGAAAAATAAAGGAAATACAGGAGGCATATCTTGAGCATCTCTCCACAACATCAGCCAGTCCAACCTTTTTCTGCTCAATGGCATATTCCAGAAAACCCATAATAGTTATAGATAGGAGCAATATAATCATCCTCGATTTTTATTTATGATGGAAATAAAATAACCTATCTCCTGCTGCAAAAATCTTCCTACCTTGAAGAGCATGTAAATAGATTTTTGTTTTCATTTTGAAGACTCCAACCCTGTTTTGCTGTTCACATCTTTGAAAGACACAAAGCAATCTCCCCAAGTCAGAGGCTTCCGGCAAACCCCTTGGAACTAGAGAACTTTGGAGGAAAAATCTTCTCTTTGTCACAAAGGGAGTGAGGAGCCGGTTTACTACTTAAACAGAGGACTGGTGGGAACAGAAATGGAAAGAGACAAAGGAGAGGCTGAACTCCTGTCAAGGAGGAGATTTTAAGGGCTCTGGAACGTGTGGACACAGAGTGAGTTCATTTCCACCTCAGGTCAGCTGTCAGCCAGTGGCTGTGGCCGGACGGCCGCTGCCCCGCCCTCGGTCAGAGGCACAGAGGGGTTTTTAGGAATAGATTCTAAGAACAAGAAGCTGATTGTTGGAGTAGGAACTAGTGGAAAGGCTGGCAGAGAGGCCAAGAGGAATGACCATCTTTGGAATATCAACTGGCAGGCACCACGTGCCTCATCGACGGTATCTTATCTCGGAGTTAAGTTTACCGAGCAGGAAGCGGAGACAGGCGGTTAAGTTACTTCCCACAGGGACGTGGCCACTAAGTCGTGAGCCAAGGTCCAACCGAATCCAAAGCCCACAAAAGGAAGTGGAGCTCGATGCTCTACAGTAATATGTCAAGGGTGTAGTTTTCAAAATTAACGAATATGTATGTATAAGACAGACTATTATCACAACATATTATTATAAAGTACTAGTATATTAATGCATATGTATACATATACATGTAAATATTGACACATGCGTATACATGCACAGAAAACATCTGAGAAGTTGTGTATCAAAATGTTAACCCTAGGGAGAAACACTTGCTCATTGCTGTTCCCTTTAAGTGCAGTCTGTAGTTTACCTAAATCCCACACTAGTATTCTTATTTACAACTCCAAGTTTAGAATAGATAAGGAATTGAACTTGTATCCTTCTTAAGGATTTCATTCACTAATTAGTGATGGCGTGTTTGCTTTGTATAATCTATTAGAATTCTTTATGTTCTAAAAAAAAAACAGTATCTTCTAAGCAATGGATTATGATGTGTTATTAGCACAGATCTAATGAAATTGAATACTAATTCTTTTTACATATTCTGATTGCTTTGGGGAGGTATATCCAGTGTCTGCTTTTACTTTAACTAACCTTTTCCTGGGTCTAAATCTAGTCTTTTTAATTAATTAGTTAATTAATTAATTTTTAATGTTTGTTTATTTTTGAGAGAGAGAGAGACAGAGAGACAGAGCATGAACAGAGAGGGGCAGAGAAAGAGGGAGACACAGAATCCAAAGCAGGCTCCAGGCTCTGAGCTGTCAGTGCAGAGCACAATGTGGGGCTCAAACTCATGAACCATGAGATCGTGACCTGAGTCAGTCGGATGCTTAACCGATTGAGCCACCCAGGCTCCCCTAGTCTTATTTTTTGGAGATAATAGTTTCTTAGAAAAGACTAAAAATCTGTACTAGTATCAGCTTTTAATCTTGCCTTGGTCAAAGATATCCAGCACAGATTGGCAAGGTGATTTATTTCCCATTTGAGAAGTGCAAAGGGACACCTGCCTAGTTAAAAGAGAGGGTTATGAGAAGGAAACCTGTCGTACTGACTGCGAATTGCTTTGAGTTCTTTCAGAAAAAGGTGAGTATATAACTTCTAGTTATCATTATGAGCAAATACACAAGCCCTTGGGACTGTCTGGTGTGCATTCAGGGAAATCACATCTCAGGACTTGTTGAGACTGTCCCAATTGGATAATTGAGCTCCTTACACTAAAACACGAGCTGTATCCTGTAATGTTTACACCTGTAAGTGTTCTCTACCGGGTCACTGGTCTCTCTGATGCCCTGGGGAAAGAAGGAAGTTGGGGATGGGTGGCTTTGTGGGGACAAGGGAAATGGAAGGCTCCACCCTGCTCTTAGACAAGCGTGTGTTCGCTGGGTCAGGCTGGCATCCGGAGTCCCTGGGTTATTCCACTATAATTTGCCCCCCTGGGGACCACAATTTCTGTAAACAGCCTAAGATTTGAGGAAGGTGAGATACTGCTGATTAACTAGGTGTATCCATTTGTCCCCGCTCCTTACAACTCCCAACAAAATGGCCCTGGTCTCCCACCTTGACTGAGGCCATGTAGGGCAGTCAGTGTACATTTCAGGAACATGGACGTGAAAGCCACAAAACAGCTCTTCATTAATGTAAAAGAAGTCTATGGAGAACACCCCTCCTTTTTTTTTTTTTTAATCTTCTCAGAATAAGATTTTCTAAAACTCTGCCACTTGGGTTCTAGAAGAGATCCTTTTTTTTTTTTTTTCCATTTAGAATTTCATCTTATGCAACTGCTCCCCCTGGTGGCATCAAAGAGCTTAAGACACCAAGCATTCTGAAAACTGAAAACATTTGGAAAACTGAATTTGGAGAACTGGGAAATTTCAAAGTAGCAATGGAGATCACTTGAAAAAAAAAACTTTTGAAATAAGCAAGCCCAATAAGCAATAGGGAAAGACTCTGGTTTATCCTTCCCCGCAGCCAAATTACATGAATAGCTTTACAGTTAATAAGTGGTCCTAATATCTCTCTAGAACTGTTTTTGAGAAAAATGTGATAAGAACGTGATCGCAGAGGGAAAGTTTAAGAAACAGCTGCCTCAAATCCCATTTATAACAAAGTGGAAATCAGGGAAGGGAGCTCTTCAGCTTTTGGAAGCCTCCTCCCTCCGGATCAGAACTTCCTTGATGTTGACTATTCCTCAGAGCAACTTCATTCAAGAGCTAACCCTCTTTTCCAGTTTCGTGCGTCATGACGTCACTGCACGCTCCTGTACTTATCAGATTGTCGCGCTGTACAGTGACAAGTCCCCGTGGGGATGGCTAAGGAGGCTAGCCCGAGTGTGCGCACACGTACGCGTGTGTATGTCTGCCAACATGCGTGTGTGTTTCAGTTGCTTTAATTGTCGTTTTCAAAAGACTTCATTTTTTTTCTTACCTTAACGCGCATGAGCCGCGCAACCATCAGCCCCCCACAAGTGACCATGACTGCTCTTTGCTGACAGCGCTGAAACAGAGCCGTCATTCAAGAGTCGCAGCCCTGCAGGGCTGCACTACCCCGGCGTGCCACTTTCCTGGTTGTCACTCACTGGAAGAGCACCTGCTCTTCTCCATGACTGTCATGCAGCCTGGGCACGCATCCGCACTCTCCAACACGCCCCAGCGGCAGATTGAGATGTCCAAGCACTATACGCAGAGCCTGCAGAATTGAGACACGACGATGGCAGAAGGAAGACTGCTGAGAGGCACATGCAGGGCTCTGAACAGAACTCCTCAGGCTTCATTGTGCAGAGGGAACCCCCGCAGCTCCCGCTGAAATCCAGATTCTGACAGTTGGTCTGGGCTGGGTCCTGAGAGTCTGCGTTTCTCATCCGCTGCTGGGTGATGCTGAGGTTCCCGGTCTGTGGACCAGATTCTGAGTAGCAGGGCTCCGTGGTGTGCCAGTACTCGGACACGATTCTTGCAAGATCTGTGTAGGATGCTGAAACCTGGGACTGGTGACTTCATTCCACACACCTTGTGAGTGTCCACCAGAGAAAAGGGCGTAAGCCACAGCCTGGAGTAGTCATTTTCACGCAATGGAAAAACTTTACATCGGGGAGTCCCTTTATCAATTCAAAATTCCAGGACGATCACGGATCGCACACACTCGCTCCCCAGCTCTAATGCAGCTTTAAATAGCTACACCTAGTTAATCACCTTTTAATGATCTCCATCCTTTTCAACCTTGGTTTATTAAATGCAGTTTATTTTAAAGAAGTCTTGTGGTTTAAATAAGTCAAAGCTAGTGGCGTGGGCAGATGGTAGGAGGAACCCCACCACAAAATCTGCCACTCAGAGTGTAACAGATGACCGTAGCCGCCCAGAACTATCCCTTTGTTCATTTTGCTAATGAGTGTCCTCATTGCTGTGGGAGTCTGAATAGTTAATTACGTGCAGTTCCTGCAGCTGACAGATGGTGGGGACAGAGCTAAAGATTAACCTCAGGAGGACGAGGGGCTGTAGATGGATAGGAAGAGGAAAACCCCTCCAGTTGAACGTGTTTTCCTTGTTTCCTGCTTTTATTCCTGAGTTTTAGAAAACACATCTAAGTATTAGCTGCTACCCCTTATATATTTTATACTTTGTGTGATTAATTCAAACGTGGGTGCTCATGTAATCCACTGTGATATTCATGTCCTGCCAGTTAGGAAAGCTTTGCTTCACCCTTTGAAGACAAATATTGTTTGTTTGTTTGTTTGTTTGTTTAAAAAGCCCTTTTAGTCTATAAGTGCTTTCTGTGATGGTTTCAAATTGAACTTGTGGGACTAGAAATTAATGGTTGGGATTCTTTCTTTACTAAGAAAACACTGTTATCTGTTAACTATTAGATTTGTTAGCTCTCATTCGTTAAGAATGAGTTGGGCTCAAATAATTTAAATGAAATGGTGAATCAAAATCATGAAGATTTGTATTGGGTTTAGTCAACATTTAACACTGTTAAAAATGAGCTCTCACAGAACTAATTTCATTGGTAGGTGGCTTGTTATTTTTTAAGGGTTTATTAAACATACTGCAGAACTCATAGCCACTTATTTTTTCTTTTTGAGCCATAATGGCCACAGAGAAAAACATTTTAATAACTGACTTCCGGGTGTCTCGGAAGCTAAAGAAAACTACCATTCCCAAAGGAAAGCAGTATATGGAAGGAGTGATTTTGTTTTTGAGGAACGCTTTTATTTTTGTGTATTAGCAATCATGGCATGGCCGCAGAAAGAATAGGTTATCATATATCTGAAGATTGCTTTAAAGTTCAAAAGTATTTCTGTCATCTAGATGAATTTTGAAGCAAGGCATTAGAACCTTCTATCTCTTTTAGCGTAAAAATATAATGGCTTTTAAGCATACTCCTTAAGATTCTGAGGTTGCATAACCATTTAATATTTTACCACCATGAGCTAGAAACTTCTCCACCAGCTTCCCCAGCCCATTACATCTTAATTTATTTTTTAATGCGTGGCGGCAAAATCTAGACAGCCATAAGCGAGTATATTCAAACGTGTTTCAATAGCTTTGAAGCAGACGAGAAGAAGAAGAAGAAAGGAAGAGTCGCTGTCCCAATAAGCTTCTCTTGCGTAAGAAAAAGCCTCCCCCATAATGGACGTGGCAAGATTTAAACAAAGGACGTGCATAATAAAAATGTAAATGAGTTTGCTTTACTAAAACTATAACTTTAAAGTCTTTTGTCGCACGTTATCCTGAAACCTCCTTACAAGGTAATCACTGTTTGCACAGAGACTTAAACCGAAGTCGTCAATAGCATGAAACGCTTGCACAGTCGCCCGGTGACAGGCATGCAAAGCCATGTTAATGTGCAGAATATGAGGTGCCTCTGGGTGGCTCCCATACCAAGCAGAAAACCAACTGTGTGGATATCCGTGTGCCTGATGGACTCCATGCGGCTCCCAGCCTGAAAACGTCACCACTTTGACATGTGATGTGCTCCTCATGACACTGGCAGCGCTGACACTGGGAAATGCCACAAAGGCAACAAGCCCCCCTCCTTAGCCGCGCACTTCGCTACCCCCTGGCGCTGCCCGGCCCGGCCCCCCCAGTCTGCCTAGTTACAGGCGGACAGCACTTCAGACACACACAGAGGGAAGTGTGGGTGGAGGGGCCCCAGCTGCCTCCCCGGACACCGCCTCCATAGTGAATTGACCTGAATGATGAGGGCACACAAACAGTATGATATGCATTATTCCTGTCAATAAAATGTCCCCATGTGCTGTGGTCTTTGTACAGAATGTACTGCAGCCTTTCTTCCAGCGAGCTCCATTTCATCTCCTTCCTTTTTGCTATTCATATTATAAGTGTGTAATAGAATTCAGAAAATTATATGATAGCTCTTCTGTATCTGCATTGTCTTGCGTTGCATATTTAAACCCTTGGCTCTCTGCTTAGAAATAACGGGATTCCCCATCTTTCAGGACGCTCTTGCCCGAGAGACGGCCCTAGAAAGAGAGAATATGGAGCACAGACTGGAAAACGAGAGACTGCTTCAAATCATTGCGGAACTCGAAGAAACAATCCAACTCAATCTAAGGGAAAATTCACTATTAGGTAACAAGTTTAGTCATTTCGGAGAAACACCTATGCCTGGGGCACTTCCCAAAATCCATAGCTCTATTTGTTTTACCAAATATACATTTGCCTGGTTATTTACATTTACAAGATCTGTTAGATTTTCACTTCCGATAGCATTGCTTGCTTGGGAAAGAGGATATTTTTGTGTGTACTTGTTATCTTCAGACATGCCGTCCTAACTCAGGGTGACTTGCCCCCCCCCAGACACTTTGAAAAATGTGCTCAGCAGTGCTCTGTTGCAATTAGAAATATTATAAACAAAAGCGTTTGCTGATTTCTGTTTCATATGATCAATTGACTAGCTAAAAGTCGTAACATTTGAATACTTAGGCTTTGTGGGAAAACAGAGTTAGGCTTTTTGGAAACATAGGCTACTACTTACTATGGAGTCATCTGCAATTTCAGATACAAATTTAAAGTACAAATTTCCCTGTGTATGCTTTACATTCCCCCCCCCCTTTTTTTTTAACATACTAGGAACGCTGGTGAAAGTTGCATTTAAGTCACCAAAGTTAAAGTGTTTTGAAGTAGTTTTTCACTTACCGTTACCTTTGTGTTAATGTTAATTATATCCTGTTCGCCTTAACCTGCAGTTATGAAAAGCAACAAATAAGCAAAAAAAAAAAAAAAAAAAAAAAAAATCCTCAGCGCAAAACATTGATAAAATCAGAGCTATTACGGTATCCCTGGAATATCACTTATGCCTTGCTAGTGTAGTTCCATTTCCCTTCTCATGTGGTGTGACACCACTTTTTCAGGTTCTGGTGGCTCTTACCGCGTCCTAAAGTGCCACCTGCTAAAGCACTTTGTATTGGCTGTGACGAACAGCAAAAATGTCCCTTGCTAGTATCGATGAAAAGCTTTGAGCCCTCAGCCACACTTGGATCTTGAACTTACTTCTTAAGCCCTATCTGACCAGCCGTCTGAACAGCAGGAGGAAGGCTGTGAATGTCAAGGGCAGTTGTGAAGGTCACAGGCCTGCTAGGACTTGAGTCCACCGTGCCCGCCAGCCGCGCGTACAGCCTGCCCTGAAGCAGGGAGTTTGAATACAGGGCCTCGGGCTTGTAATTTCATGCTTGGCCTCTCTCTCCTTTTGTTTACAGAAGACGAAATTATATATCTGAAAGAGTCGGCAGTAAAGGATCGTAAAACTATTCAAAAGGTACTGTAACTTTTTTACATCGACGAATGACTCTTTTACATTGAAATATCAGCAGCACCAGTGAAGTAACACCGCGTCCTGCTTGTCTTGAGGCCCAGAGAAAAATCGATTCCTGTGATTCACCTGTCCCACTGTGTGGGCAGGGTCTCTGTAATAAATAAGGATCCCGTCTTGAAAATGAATTAATGTCCAGAGACCTCTTTTCTTTCGGATAGCGGAGTCTTTACCTTGTCGACTGTAAGGGATTAAGAGATTATAGGACAAGGAGGCCCCAAGATGTGCCCCTGCAAAAATTCCGTTGTTAATAATGAGCAATCTTATTTTCAGCCTAGACGCGGCTTCGCGTTCATTTTTCTGTGTGTGCACGAACGGGGCTTGTGTTGTGCAGGAAATCTGTATTTGGAACAGGGAATTCTCTTGGTATTGCCGAGGTCAAGATCTAGAGCACCCGGTACAGCAGGACCACAGCGGGTCTGCCCTCTCGCACAGGCCAGGTGCCCCTGCTTTGGGCTTTCTTCGTCCTCTGTCCCCTCCTGTCACAGCCATTGACATATTTTCAGTGATAGGGGTGGTCCCTGCCACTCTGTAAGCCCCGCACGGGCAGAGACGGTGTTTTCTCCGTCTCTGGTGTAGTCCCAGAGCCTGGCGCCCTTGCAAATGCTCTCTCGTGATTCGTAGGGTCAGAATGTGTTTAGAGGTGGGATTTATAGGCAAAATGTGTATTTACAGCCCTGAATTATTCCAAATAAACATAAATGCTTTTTACTAGCTGAATAGAGGGTCAGTTTTTTTTATTAAAAAAAAATTTTTAGTGTTTACTTGTTTTTGAGAGAGAGAGAGAGAGAGAGAGAGAGCGAGCGAGCGCGTGCGAGCAAGTGGGGGAGGGGCAGAGAGACGGAGACAGAATCAGAAGCAGGTTCCAGGCTCTGAGCCGCCAGCACAGAGCCCGACACGGGGCTCAAACCCATGAATCATGATATCATGAATTGAGCTGAAGTCAGATGCTTAACCAACTGAGCCACCCAGACGCCCCGAGGGTCAATTTTAAAAATAAAAATTAAGAGCACCTGAATGACTCAGTGGGTTAAGCGTCTGACTTCAGCTCAGGTCTGATCTCACCCTTCATGAGTTCGAACCCCTCGTGGGGTCTGTGCTGACAGCTTCGAGCCTGGAGTCTGCTTCAGAGTCTATGTCTTTCTCTCTCTCTGACCCTCCCCTGCTCACACTCTGTGTCTCTCTCTTTCTCTCAAAAATAAATAAAACATTTAAAATTTTTAAAAAATCAAAAATCAAAATTAATTTTTAAAAATGAAAATTAATTAAAAAACTGGATGGCATTAAACAGGCAGTTCCTCAGTCGCACTACCTTCATTTCCAGAGCCCAGCAAACGGCCGCCTGTGCCTACCTTTAGGTCCAAATTTCAACTGGACTTTACAGTTCAGGGCATTCTTGGGTTTTAGGTAAATTACTTTTAAGAATTATTTTTTATTTTAATTTTTTTTTAAGTTTACTTATTTATTTTGAGAACGAGAAAACACAAGTGGGGGAGGAGCAGGGAGAGAGAGAGAGAAAGAGAGAGAGGAGAGTCCCAAGCAGGCTCTGCACTGTCGCACAGAGTCCGGTGCAGGGCTCAAACTCACAAATTGTGAGATCATGGCCTGAGCTGAAGTTGGCACTCAATGGACTGAGCCACTCAGGGGACCCTAAGGATGGTTTTTTACTTTATTTCATTTTATTTAAATGTTTATTTTTGAGAGAGAGAGAGAGAGAGAGAAACAGAAGACAGAGACAGAGGGAGACGGAGGATCTGAAGCAGGCTCTGCGCCAACAGCCCCATGAGGGTCTCAAACTCACAAACCATGCGATCATGACCTGAGCTGAAGCTGGACACTTAAACAATGGAGTCACCCAGGCGCCCCCTAAGAACCAGGTTTTAAAGAATTGGTTAACTTGAAGGGTGAGAGCTGGGAGACGTTTTCTCTGATAACCGAACCCATCACAGGTTTTCGGATTGAATTTATGTTCTGACACTTGAGCTTACTTGCAGTGGTGATGGTTCAAGTCCTGTCCATGCAGAGAACCAGAGACAAGTTTAACTCTCTTGGAGTCAATGGCTACGGTTGAAAATGAAGTCCTAGCTTTCTAGGGTCACTTAACCTATAAGGAACCATCACAGTTTATTTAAATGTTTCTAAAACCGTTCAATTGATACTGTCACTGGGAGAAATGAATTGTGTAGGCTTACTATTCTCTGTGAGGAGCACAAGAAATTAAGGCAAAAAAAATCTGACCGTTAAGCCACCAATGAGAAGAAACATGCCCCTTCACATGACTAGTTACACCCTCTGTGAGCTGAAATATTCCAGGTAAATCCTTCCTCAGCTTCCTTAAATCTTCACCGTCCAGAAGTAGCCCTTTGAACACATGAATCATGTCTAGTGCAACTGAAGGACTCCATTTTTAATTATATCTCATCTTAAGTTTTTAAAATTTAAATTTTAAAAGTGATACTTGTTTCAGTATATTAGAAAACCTTTATGCATATTTTAAATAACTTGCTATGTGAATCTACCTTTTCTTCTGTAAATTTTATGCAGTCTAAATACAGAGCTGATATTCCCAATGAGATTTTAGCCCCCAAATTGAGATTTGCTGTATGTGAAAAGTACACACTGAGTTTCAAAGACTTAGTGTAAGTGAAATAACTCAGCACTGCTTTTTAATATTAATTATTACACTTGAAATGATAATTTTTCAGGTATATATTTAGATAAATACAATTTCTTATTTAAAGTAATTTCACCTGTTTTTCTTACCTTTTCTAACAAGGCTACCATAATTTTTAAAATTATATATGTATTTACACCATATTTTTAATTCACAGCTCTCTTCTGGACAAATATAGCAGATCCCTAATCTAATCATTTTTTAAAGTTTTAAAAAAGTTTTATTTATTTTTTTAATATTTTATTTATTTTTGAGACAGAGAGAGACAGAGCATGAGCAGGGAGGGGCAGAGAGAGGGAGACACAGAATCGGAAGTAGGCTCTGACAGCTCAGAGCCCGACGCGGGGCTCAAACCCAGGAACGTGAGATCATGACCTGAGGTGAAGTCAGAGGCTTAACCGACTGAGCCACTCAGGTGCACCCCATTTATCTATTTTGAGAGAGAGAGAGCACAAGCGGGGGAGAGCCAGAGAGAGAGAATCCCAAGCAGGCTCTGCACTGTCAGCACAGAGCTTGATGTGGGACTTGATCCCACAAACTGTGAGATCATGACCTGAGCCAAAATCAAGAGTTGGACGCTTTACTGACGGAGCCACCCAGGCACCCCTGTTTGATCATTTTTTAAATCCTGTCTCCTTCTTTATGTGTACTGGATTGCCACAAAAACATTGAATATAGGCACAATTTGGTATGGAGCAGAAAGAATCTAGAACCGTGGGTTTCTTTTCCATTTCTGCCACTGTGGTCCCTTGGGCCATTGCCTTATCTTTCTTCCTGTGTCTCATGGCATACTGTATGGGGAGAACGAGATAGTGGACATCCAAGTGCTTTGCCAACTGGAAAACATACCAGTTTTGGAACAAGTGAGAGGCGATATTTATCAGTTTGGTTTCCAATATCCTCCACTTAATCAACTAATTCATCAATGTTTATTAGAAGCGTTTTAGTGTCAGGCACTGTGCTACTGCTGAGATACAAAAATTATGCGTGCACACACACACACACACACACACACACACCGCCCTGCTGTGGAGCAGATTAAGTCTAGGGCTGGACTGATTAAGTCTAAGTCCTGGACCACGTGATAATATAATAGAAGTATGTACATAGAGAAGAGATGTCTAGTTTTATCCGGAAGGTTCTAGAAAGGCTTCTCAAAGAGTTCCACACCTATCTCTCCCTCTTTCACTCGAGCTGATCTTTCCAGGCAGGTAGGAGCGTGGAAGAGCCAGATACAGAGTGTGAATGCATAAAGTGTGAGATAGACCCGTGCTCTTATCTGTGATTTGGTATGGCTAAAGTATGAGGTAGGAATCTGGTGAGCTAGGTGGCAAGAATTTGTGTTGGGGCAGGAAGAGGGGGAAGTCTGGGGGATGGGGTAAGCGGTTCAGAAGCCTCTGGATAAGATCCATGTTTTCTTTGTTAGCCCTGGATGCAATTAGAAACAAGTTGAAAACAGCCTGCATCTTGCCGGTAGGCTGACTTCTTGCCAACTATAGGGCTTAAAGCACTACCTAGTATGGCATTCAGCAACTTTCATGTTTCAATTCCAATAATCTAATAACAGCTGAATCAAATCTATACTCCAGCTGTGGCCATAATATGAATCTCCTCCTGGGAAGGAGTCAGACCAGGAGAAGTCAGACATTACAGCCTGGGGTATGCTGGGCATGAGGACACAAGGAAGCAGAGATCGCTGTGGGGCATGTGAGGGAGCCCAGCGAGGACTGTAAGGGATCCAGGAAGGTTGGAGGAAGGACACTGAGTTGACTCCCAGAGGAGCGGTTCTAGCAAGCCAGGAAAGGGATATGGGAAGTGGGAAGGGTCAGAAACATGCAGGAGGGAAGTAAGTGCACGCGATCTGCTATGGCTGAAGGGTATGTGAAAGCAGGGTCGGTGAGGAGCAGGGCACATGGTCGAGGGTTATTATTCATGCCGAGGGGATTGCCTTCTGAGTGCACCAGGGAGCCTTAGATGTTGGCGAAGGATTGGATTCATTGGATTTCTTTGTTTCAGAAAGAAGATGAGTGGGAGGGAGGAAAATCCAGAGCCAGAGGGACCAGTTAAGAGGTTCCTTGGATAAACCAGGAAAACCATAATCTGAAACAGAAAGAGGACAGTGACACTGGGGATGATTGGGAAGGACGAATTCAAGAGATGGTTAGGTAGTACAAGTTTTGGTCATCAATAAGGCTGAAGGCAGGAGAGGTAAGGAGCGAGAGAGGTTAAGGCTGGAGAGCATTCAGGTGAAAAGGAGGACAGGCAGGGGGAGGAGCAGGAGAGGGGATATCAAGGCGGCCAAGCAAAGGAGCTTCCTTTGCAGGCTGTCGTGCACCAGGTGTGATAAAGGCTAAAAAGGGAAGAACAGGTAATTAGCCCTGACAACAGTGACCCTGGTAATATTAATGAGAACAGTGGGCGCAGTTGAGAAGCAGGGTGAATGCCGAAATGGAGATGTCGGGCATGGGAAACTCTAGAAGTTGGGACAGGGACATCCATTAAATGATGTCAATGCAAAGAAGAATGAGATAGTGGACAAATGGCAGAATGGATAACTGACAGAGAGTGCTCTAACGGGCAGGAAGGGTTGGGGTTAATGGTCTTGATGTTTGTGATAACTGACACCCATTGGAAACTTGGTGACACTCGTCTTCAGACCAAGGTATGATGACTTAATACAACATCTTTGCCTTTCCTTCCACCTCATTCCTTTACTTTCCTGCCATCCAGCCTCCCACCTCATCATCTACACCACTGAGTCACCTTCGGAGCCTCCTGGGGAGCCAGTCCCCACCATTCTCCAGTCCTGCTCTGGTGGAGATGGGCCAATCTGTGCCTGTTGGTGGCATGACTAGAGCCTGGGGTTTTAACCCAGAGTAGCCACGCCCTCCATCTGCCTATTATTTCACTTGGATCTTATTAGCACCCTTTCTTACTACCCCCTACAGGTCTTCCAATCTCCACTATTTTTCTCAATTCCTTTATTCCGTCCCTCCATGCTACTTCCTAATTTGCAGAGAACATGGCCGACCCTTGGATTTTTTTTGCCCTTTCTGCCCTCTCTTACTCTGTCACCTTTACTCTTTTTCATCAGAAGAAAGACATTCTTTGCCCTGACTCAGCCTTCCATCTATCCCCCGACTCATCTCTACGTCCCTCCTCTTCTGGAACTTTCTTCATCATCCCTTTTCTCTCTAATGCCTTTAAAATTTTCCCTCTAGCCTACAGATGTAGTGAAACCACCGTCTTGGTGGTATCCATTGACCCTAGTCACCCCAAGCCACTGCCATTTACTGTACTTCAAATATTATTTAAAATAAATCTGTATTTACCAGACCCTTTTTCATTCTCCCAATGCTAGTTTTTCCTGTGGGTAAGGTCATAGTGACATACATATTGCTTTCAATCCTTTTTAGACCTTTTTCTTCCTGAATTTTCTTCTGTATTTGACAGGATTACCCACCCGCTGCCACCACCATGCCATAGAGACCTTCTGTAGCAATGGTTACTTTTGATTCTTCCCACACTTCTTCATTCCTTCCTAAGCAAGATCTGTCATTGGCTTCTCCTCCTCCACTTTCCACTTGACCGCTGTTCTTGGGAATTCTATTCATCCTTGGTCTTCTTCGTTGTCTCTCTAGCTGACCTCAGGCTCTCCCATAACTATTTACCAGTGACCTTCAAACTTCCTTTCGTGCTTCATGCTTTCTCTGAATACCACGTCCATAGTTTCAACTCCATTCTCATCCTTAATTTCAACTTTACATGCTTTACATGCATTTTGATAGTCCCTGTCCACTCCCTATGGTAATTAGAAGCTCCCTCTGCGGCCCCACACACCTGGGACTATTTTGTATCTTTATATTCTTAGTCATCAGCCCTCAAAATATTTGCCGAATAAATGCACTGCATGTTCATCAAACCCAGTGTGGAACTTGAACTCATTATCCCTTGAATCTAGACTCTCTGCGTTCCCCTGTTTAAATGAATGATGTTGCCCTTGACCCAAAAGAACAGATGACAAATATAGGATCATTCTCTTCTCTCTCCTTTATACTTTTATCCAGGTGGTGGCTCAGCCTGTACATTTTCCTTCCAAAATTTATCTCAAAGCCCCTTTCTCTGTTGCAACATTGCTCCAGGCTTGGATGAGGCTCTCATCATTTCCACAGATTCGAACTTCACTTTCCTGTCTCCATCCTCATCCCTTTTCAAATCCAGTTTTCACACTCCCCCATCATTTTTCCAAACTCTAATCAGATGTGAGAAAACCTTCAGTGGTTTCCCATTGCCTAAATATAAAATAAGACAACCCAAAGATACGCTGGGGAATTTTCATATGCCAAGAACAGCCTGAAACACCTTCACATTTGCTGTCCCAAATTCTGTCTGGAAGAACTCTTCAAAGCAGGTTTTATTATCTTAATTTCCAGAGAAGAAAACCAAGACCTGAAGCGAAGATTTAGTTTACCCATACAGCCAGTAAGAAGAGCTTTGATTTGAGCAGATTCCTGTCCCTCTCACTGCATCATCCTGCCTTCCACCCCTCTTTATGGAGACAAAGCCCCCCCCCCTACTGTCACCTGCCTGTCTTCCTTCCCTTTCCTGCCACTTCTGTCCCTCTGCACCCTGGGCCCATGACAGTAAGTTTCTCCCAACTCCTCCATGACTCCACGCGCCTCTGTTTCATCTGCCATCTTCTCTGCCTTTTTCCTTTTCCCACGTGTTATACTTCTTCATATCCTTCAAAACCGTTGTCAAATGGTGTTTCACCTGTCATATCTTATTAGAATGACGGTTGCTGAGATACGTGGATTTTTATGCTTTTAAGCCATCTGAAACTTTGATTTATTAACATATTTTCTTCCGTATTCTAGTCATTTTTTTCACATTACTCTCCTGCCATAGTGTAGACGCTTCAGAGGAAGGGATCTGTTCTACTTCATCCCTGTACCTCTATAGATGAACAAAATGCCTGGCATCTAAAAGGTGCTCCTTTTGGATAATATATATTAGATAAAATAATGCCTGTGTATTAAATTAGTGAATATATTAACGATTGAATTGAATGGAGGTCAAAACCAAGGTTTGAGTTTTTTCAGTGTATATAACATACACAAATGCAAATAATCATTTAAGATACTGAGGCAAGTCAGAGGACTGCAGCGGCCCTGCAGTGTTTGCTTTTTGGTGGCTATTTTCTTTTCTTTTTTTAAGAGAGAGAGAGTGACCAAGCGTGAGCAAGGGAGGGACAGAGAGAGGAAGAGGATCTAATGCAGGCTTCGTGCTGTCAGCACAGAGCCTGATGCAGGGCTCAAACCCATGAACCATAAGATCATGACCTGAACCAAGGTCAAGAGTCTGACGCCTAACCGACTGAGCCACCCAGGTGCCCCTTGATGGTTATTTTCATTTGGCATAAATATACTTGGATGTGCGTATAAATATAACACAAAAATCTAAAGTAAAAGGAATAGGTCCTATAAAGAGGAAAGCAAAATTGCTCTTTTTGAAAGATTATGCTTGCTTTATTATATATTGATGTCACATTTTGTTGGGGTCGAGTACGGAAGATTGTAAATAACTGGCATTTTCTGTGGATATTTTCTTTGCTTTTATAGTAAAAATATAGTCATTACATAATAATATATTATTACATGATAATCTATAGACACTTAAATTTTAAAAATCATATTAGGATCCTCTTTTCTCATATTTAAAATCAAAATACATTTAGCTGAATTCTACTGAGGAGGAATTTTAGGTGTTCTGTTCTTTAATGAAAATGTAATGCTCTTTTTTAGCTAATCCATGGTCGAGACAGATTACTACGTGAGCTTGATTATGAAAAATTAGTTGTTCAAGAAATGGTAAGTTGACTTACATTATTTCCTAATAAATTTGAAATCAAGAATTAAATTTAACCATGAAAGCTTTATTTGTAACCATTTACTGTAAACTATTATTTCACCCTTGTGAATAATCTAAATGCATGCATAAGTATAAGCTTTTTTATTGAAGTATAATTAACACACAATGTTATGTTAGGTTCAAGTGCACAACGTAGCGATTTGACAATTCTATACATTAAGCTACACACACTACAGTGAGTGTAGTCACCATACAACGTTATTACAGTGATATTGACTATAGTCCTCGTGCTATTCTTTTCAACCCCGTGACTTACTTATTTTATAACTGGAGGTTTGTACCTCTTAATCCCCTTCACCGGTTTCTATAAACATTTTCGAACGAGTGCTTTAAGAAAACAGTTTGATTTCATACATGAATAAATGTAAGAAGTTGCCACGTCGACGCGTCTCATGTAAGAAATAGTGTTACCATTTAAAGTACTGTACGACATTTTTGAAGTTTTTTTTATGGGGATTTGAAAAAACCCACAAATACGAGAGCCCAATATTCTGAAGGATTTTCTATTTTTAGCTACAAATTGCCGTAAGTGACTACAGAAAAGAGCCCAGCTAGATATTTTGGCATTCTGTGTCAGTCTCATAAGAAAACACTGCCTTTTTTATGTTCTTTTAAGGGAACTTTCCAGACGGCTGCTCTTTTATTTTATCTGTTGACTACCCGCCCCCCAGGCCCCGCCACCTCACCCCCCTGCCCAGCTTATGGTGTTGTAACCCGGCTTTCAACTGGTCACCACCAGTATGTCTTTGTTACAGTAAACTGGCTGTGTGTTATTATAATCAAAAATAAAACACAGCTTGACTTGCGTTCTAAATGTGCTTGAAAAGAATATGATACTGTTTAGAAGAGAAAAGGTTGTTCGCAGGAAGTCAACACCACTTCAGATATTGAAACATTCCCTTTTTTACAGCTTGTCACACTTAGTGCCAAGTCATGACTGTTTCCCTAACTCTGTTTTGTTGCTGTCAGCGCCATGTGTTTTGGGTTCCTTGTCATAGAAATTAATGCCAAACAATGCTGGGGGACCACAACAAAGCCTTCTATGAAACCAACTTGGGAATGCAGGCAAGGACAAAATTATGGTTAGCTATTCACAGAAACCGTGTGCAAACAAATACCTTATTCTGAGCCCTTTCCTTTCAGATACCTGGCCTATAAAAATCGTCTCCATTATTTGAGTTTACTTGGTTGATTTCCTCTCTCCCCACCCCCGCTCCTGTCTTTCTTCCAAAGGTCTAGGAGTGGCTTCTGAAAACAGACTAAATGTGCACATTGTCATTAAAATGGACAGTGTTTTTATGGAATGGGGACTGTTATCCTGTCAGCTTGTTGATGGCGTTAGAAATTAAACCACTTGGTCATAAGAAAGTGAGTTTGTGCCCATGCTATCGACAGAGCCCAGAGTTTTCCTTTGCCTCTTTATTTGAGCCTCAAGCCGTTCACCGAGGTGCCCCAGTGCCCGCGAGGAACCAATCGCGTTTTATTTTGTTGCTGAGAAGTTTTCGGAGCACCACGCTTGTTGCCAAGCAGCGAGATCTTGCATCGCAAACCCAGCAGGGCACGGGAACCTCCGGGATGCTCAGAACCAGTTTGGGGGTTCATGTTTTCAGTGGACGGAGTCTGCTTCAGGTTCTTCTTATGTCCGAGGTTTCCATGGTGTCCTCTTGGGCCCAGCAAGGTCACTGTTAGGCGCCCCCTCCCTCCCACCAGGGCATTCTGTTACCAACTCAGAGGGAGGTTGGCTTCCGGGCGACTGGGCTTCCTTTGTTTCTTGCCACGGTACTTTCTTCCGGAAATGAAGATTTCTGGATCGATGATTGCACCTAGATGAGGAAGTGGGAGATGGTGGAGTTGATGCAGAGTCGTTTGCAGAAATTAAAAAAAACTTTCTCACTAAAGGGTTTTTATTCCATGCTTGTCCATTACTGGTCTCCAATGCAGCTTATTTTCTGGCCTTTTAAGAGCCTAGTTTAACATGCCAATGAGAAAGAATGAAATCTGGCCATTTGTAGGTAAGTGGATGGACCTCGAGGGTGTCATGCTAAGCGAAATAAGTCAGGCAGAGAAGGACAGATACCATATGTTTGCACTCATAGGTCTAACAGGAAAACAGGAGAAACCTAATGGAGGACCAGGGGGAGGGGAAGAGGGCAAGAGAGTTGGGGAGAGAGAGGGATGCAAAACTTGAGAGACTATTGAATACTGAAAACGAACTGAGGGTTGAAGGGGAAGGGGGCGGGGGGAAAAGAGGTGGTGGTGATGGAGGAGGGCACTTGTGGGGAAGAGCACTGGGTGTTGTAGGAAACCAATTGGACAATAAACTATTTTTTAAAAAACAAGAGCCTAGTTTAAAAAAAAGTCAAAGAGTTGCAAGTAAAAAGTCACCTCCAATAAGGGTAGGTAGGCAGTGAGGTAGGGAGCCACGGTAGGTTTAGACTGGCCTGAGGGGAAGCATATGAAATAATTTCGTATCGTCCTGTGATTCCTACACTTAGTGGCTTTTACGTATCTTGTTTCTTTTAATTGAGATGTAACTGCCATATTACATTGCATTCATTCTAGGTGTACAACAAAATGATTTGATTCATGCCTATATAAAATGATCACCCCTGTAAGTCTAGTGAATACCCAACACCAACATAATTACAAGTATTTTTTCTTGTGCTAAGAACTTTTAAGATTGGCTCTCTTAGCAATTTTGAACTATACAATACAATATTGCTAAGTAGAATCATCATGTTATATTATATTCCCAGGACATTTATTATAACTAGGAATTTGTATATTTTGATCACCTTCACTCTTTTCGCCCACCACTTTCCACCCCCACCTCTGGCAATCACCAATCTGTGTCTCTAAGTTCAGTTTAAAAACAATTTTTTTTAGTGTTTATTCTTGCGAGAGAGAAAGAGAGAGAGAGAGAGAGACAGAGACAGAGACAGAGACAGAGCATGAGCGGGGGAGGGGCAGAGAGAGGGAGACACAGAATCGGAAGCAGGCTCCAGGCTCTGAGCTAGCGGTCAGCACAGAGCCCGACCGCAGGGCTCGAACCCACGAACCGTGAGATCATGACCTGAGCCGAAGTCAGACGCTTAACTGACCGAGCCGCCCAGGCGCCCCTGTAAGTTCAGCTTTTGGATTCCACATGTAAGCGATCACTAGGTATTTCTCTTCCTCTGACTTATTTCACTTAGTGCAATGCCCTCAAGGTCCAACCACGGTACTGCAAACGGCAGGATTTCTTTCTTTCTATGGCTGAATAGTATTCCATTGTACTTATATGCCACATTTTCTTTACCCATTCATCTGTAATGGACACTTAAGCTGTTTCCACATTTTGGCTCTTGTGGATAATGTTGCAGTGAACAACAGTGGATATCTTTTTGAGATAAGTGATGTTGCTTCCTTCAGATAAATACTCAGAAGTAGAATTGCTGGGTCACATGGTAATTCTATTTTTAATTTTTTAAATTTAATTTAATTTATCTTTTTATTTATTTTTAATTTTTTTAAACATTTATTTATTTTTGAGAGATGGAGAGAGACAGAGCATGAGACAGGGAGGGGCAGAGAAAGAGGGAGACCCAGAATCTGAGGCAGGCTCCAGGCTCTGAGCTGTCAGCACACAACTGTTAGCACAGAGCCCCGGCGAGGCTTGAACTCACGAACTGTTAAGATCAAGACCTGAGCCAAAGTGGGACGCTGAACCGACTGAGCCACCCAGGTGCTTCAACAATAGGGGCTCTTAACGCAGATGAACGTGACACAGTAGTGGCTCAGTGCGACTGCCTCCCCATCTCCATGGCCGGGAGGGGAGCAGGTTCCCCTATCCTGCCCGCCATTAAGAAAATGTGGTCCACACGGTCCTGGACATCTGGAACCCCTGTTTGGCCTTATAATCTCCTTATAAGTCACAGACGCAGAGGGCAGACCTTGTGAAAGGAATGCTTCTATGAGCGGGCGTTGTCCAAAATCTGTCACCACGAAGCCCACACACTCTTGTAGCAAATGGCCACCTATGAAACGAGCAGACACATTTGTCTGCGTGTAATCAGGAGGCTTATTGCCAACCGTCTCAGAGTACCGTTTCCTCTACCGGGCTTCCTCTTCCCAAAGTGCCCTCTCTGGGCTGGTCCTAGTCATGCTTCAGCTCAGAGGTCAGATAACATCTCCGGGAACCCCTCCCCACTGCCGCCCCGGACTGGATGAGGTGTTGGCGCGCCTCACACTGGGTAGGGAAGGCCTGATCACGTATCTGCTGTCGCCATCCGGTGAGCTCCTGGAAAGCAGGAGCTGGGTCTTGTCCAAAGCCTACGGTCACTGTGGGGCACCTGGGTGGCTCAGTGGTTGAGCATCCGACTCTTGACTTTGGCCCAGGTCATGATTTCGCAGGTTTGCTGCCGTCAACGCAGAGCCCTCTTGGGATCCTCTGTCCCCTTCTCTGTCCCTCCTCTGCTCACACTCTCTCTCAGAAAAAAAAAATTAAAGAATTAATTTAAAAAGTCAGGCAATGCACTTGGTTGGAATCAAATGCAAGCTGTGTCTCTTAGGCAGTGGGCGTGGCATCTCCAACCCTGACTGAACCTTTGAGTCTTCCCTCCGCTGCAGGCATCATTAGGCATCGGCTAGAGATTTGGGCAACATGCATGCACACAGTTTGGGGCTCTGCAGTCTGACTTTCCTTGGGGTCTCCTTGCCTGGGTCCTTTCATCGGCTGTGGTTGCCCTGAACTGTCCTCGGCAATCCGGAAAGGCTGCGGGGGTTTCCTTCAGTTTCCGTTGCTCCGCCCGGACAGCCTGGGCACCGCTCTCAGGTTACAAGCCATTGTCTTCTGGGAATTGCTTTTTTATATTTCCCCCCAGAGTTCAAGGTTGTCATCTGCGGGAGGGTTGGTTTCACAGCACTTACACAGCCAGGACCAGCATGACTCCCGCCAAATTGTGTCTTCATATCACACACAAGCACCCCCACACACTTAAAATCCTTCAGTGGTGTCCTCTTGTGTTTGAAATAAAGTCCCAGCTTTTGCGTGTTCTCCTTGATCTTAACCCACCTGCCCCGTTCTCCCTACATGCAGTGCTCCCGTGGTCATCGGCTACCATCCCCCAGACCTCAAGCGCTCATAAGACAGACCTGCTTTCCCTTGAATTCTGCACTATCTGTTTTTGAAAATCCACTGTAGTTGATGAGACACCAGTAAGATGAATGGTTAGAGGTATTTCTCATTTTTTAAGTTCATGAGATTAGCCAGAATTAGAATCACTGGCACTACTCATAAATTAATATGATGGGGAAAAGCCTAATATTATTGAAGCATGCATGAATAATACATTATTTGCCCCTTGCAACCACATGGATGGATTTTAAGAAAACTATACAAAGTGAAGTGAATCAGAGAAAGACAAATACTATATCGTATTACTTATATGTAGAATCTAAAAAAAAAACCATGAGAAAATGAACTTATACATGACAGAAGGTAGGGTGGGACATGGGCAAAATAGTTGAAGTTGGTCAAAAAGTACAAATTTCCAGTTATAAAATAAAAAGAGCATAGGAGCATCATGTATGACATGGTGACTGTAGTTAATAATGCTGTATTATATATTTGGAGTTGCTAAGAGAGTAAATCTTAAATTTTCTCATCAAAGGAAAAAAAATGTAGCTGTGTGGTGATGGAGGTTAAGTAGATTTATTGTGGTGATCATTTAGTAATAGATGCAAATTTTGAATTATTATGTTGCAGACCTGACATTATATGTCGATTATATCTCAATTATACATATGATAAAAAGCCTTTTATGCCCAGAAACTAGAATGGATTCTTTACATCAAAATTTCATGATTATCTGATTGAAGTCTGGCTGTTGAATGATCTAATATATCCTCACAAATTTTATGATACAGGGTTTAGAGCTATTATAATAATATATGAAACAAATTATTACCACAAAAGCAAACAATGTATATTTCCCTATAATCTCTATTACGCTTAAAACAATGAACAAATGCTAATGACTTTAAACATTTACAATTTTATTTCTTTCTGTTCACCTTTTTTAAGTGCTCTTTTTCTGGGTACAAATTTATTTTTTAGTTCATATTCAACATCATAACTGACATCCTCATAATAGTTTTAGCAGTCACGGGGTTTACAATTCTACTCTTTCGCTGCCTGAGGAAGTTTACTAGAAAATTCTCTTTTTGAGTCTTTGCAAAGGATAACAAATGATATGGGCCTTCCATTTCACAGATTAATAAACAGAAGGAGGAAATGGAAATAAGGAGGAAGATCGGCAGCCTGAGCAGCAAGGTTTGCATTTAAATTTAAGTTCTTTTTTGGTCTTTTAGTCTGCATGTGTCTTTGGCATTGGGGTTGAAGAATGCATACATACCATACCGAGACTTTTCACTTCCCGAGATCAGAGTCTGAAGGAGAACGTGCTTACCAGTGTGTACAGGAGGAGCAGTTATGTGTCTGACTTCGGCTCAGGTCATGATCTTACGGTTCGTGGGTTCGAGCCCCACGTCGGGCTCTGCGCTGGCAGTGTGGAGACTGCTTGGGAGTCTGTTTGGGAGTCTGTCTCTGCCTCTCTTTGCCCTCCTCCATTAGTGCTTTCTCTCTCACAAAATAAATAAATACTTGAAAAAAATTAGAAGTGTGGATGGGAAACCAGGAGAAGGAAGGCTGAGATCAGGAGCGGGAGTGAAAAGAAGGCAAGGTTGGCTGAAGGAAAGGGAAGCGTCTCCTGGCACACGAAGCCTTAGGCTCATGTCTTGTCTCTTCAGAATCCGGTCCCTTTCCTCCTAGCTTCTATTCCCCGAGCTTCCCACAAATCAGACGCGGACCTCAAGCTGCCAGTGCACCCCAATTCTCACCCCACCCCCACCTTTCCAGCTGCTTCCAGAAACCATTGAAGCTGTTGATATATTTTTCTTAGCACACCAGCATCAGTGGGAGGAGTGGAAAAGCAGACCCAGCCTGCAAATGGTATCAGGCCAACAGGGAGTGAGGGACTGGGAAAAGTGCCCTTTGGGACTGAAAACTTACCCTGAAATGCTGGCTCAAGGGAGGAAGAGAAAGGCATGAATCGGAAGCGTGAATCGAGAATAACAAAGCTGGTTGTTTTTGTGTGCAGAAATCACTCAAGGAGGAAGAAACATCTTTGTCTCTGTCTTGGTCTCCGGGGCCCTTACAGCCCACGGCTCCATCCAGGGACGGAACCATTTCCAGGGCATGCTCGTCCCCTTTCAGTCTGGCGCCTGTTAAGGTCAAGAAAGTTAAGACTCCAAAGAAATCTGCAAAGGAAGAACAGCTTGCGGTAAGAACTTCCCAGGTGACCGCACCCTGTGACACCCTCATCCACAAAGGGTTCTGTGAGCACCATTGCAACCTCACGTCCAGCATCAGCAGGGCTGACGGTCTTGGCCACCGGATCCCCCCTACTATCTTGTGCGTGCGGCTGGGCAGGGCTCTGTCTGCTCTTCTGTGCACCAAGGTGTCCTTGTTGGGCCCCTTGACTGCCCAAGATGATGCCACCCTTATCCCCAGGATGGTGCTTTATTTAGCTTAGTCACTAAGGCTTGGTGGGTCTCTATTAAATTAACAAGACAGAAAATTCACATTCGAAGCACTTTCTAGGGTATATAATTTCTAACTCGTTACTGCCCGATGTCTATCAGAAGCTTCCTGAAAATTCCCTGTAGGGCATACAGCTACACAGTGCATTTGCTCATAGTATTCCAAATTTAAAAAAAAAAATTTTTTTTTGAGACACAGAGCATGAGTGGGGGAGGGGCAGAGAGGGAGGGAGACACAGAATCTGACAGCTGTCAGCACAGAGCCCCACGCGGGGCTCGAACTTACAAACTGCGAAATCTTGACCTGAGCTCAAGTTGGACACTTCAGTGACTGAGCCACCCAGGCGCCCCAATTTGTTCATAGTGTTCTAAATTGACAGTGGGATTAACTCACGCCGTCAGAGACATGCAGGCATGAATCATATGCCAATCCACCGTGCCCCCATAATCAGAATTGATTTTTCCACTGCAGTGATTCTACTGGTCCGTATAAAAGACCGTGTTAAGAAGTAGCTCTGTGATGCTCAGCTCAGCGTTGGCTTCTTGTGCAAACCCTGCGGACGCATTGCTCCCTGCGTGACACAATCCCTCCCTTTATCCCAATCCTGATGGGAACTTTCTTCTGCTGCAAGTTGGCGAGAATCGTATTTCTAGCCTGGGAGCAGTGTGAATTGTATAACTAGTCAAAACTCTTTTTCCGTGTTGATTTTTAGAAAGCTTAGAAGCCAACATGTAGCACTTCCCATATTCTGGTTTCTGTGGTTCCCATGTTCTTCCTCCTTCTTCCACTGGGGGCAGAATCTGCTTCTCGAACACTTGGGATATGGAGAAGCAGAATCTTGGTGCCTGGCACATCCTTATTCCAAATGCAGAAACTTCTCTTCTCTGCCAACTCACCAGCCAGGTGGCTCACTGTTCCTCCCGAGCAGAGGACTAAGCGAGCAGGTAGAGAGAAGGAGTCACTCCCCCCGAGCAGAGACAAAGCATTCTTCTCGGAAAGCACTGCCACCGTCCAGAAAGTTAGGAAGCATGGACAACTGGAAATCAGTGTAATTTCCAAAGGAGGAGAATGACATTTGGGGGGAAATTTGGTGCATGGCTGATGCAAATTTTCTAAACAGGATGTTTAGAATCCAGGTCTTGGGAAGTTTTTGTTTATTGTTTTGTTTGTGTTTCGGTTTTGTTTTCTTTTGATTTGGGGATGGGGGTGCAAAACAAAACAAAACAAAACAAAACAAACCCACTCCCGGGAGTGAGTGCGCAGTGTGGCGGGCTGACCTGCATGGACAGAGCAGCCAAACTGGGTGGAGAGATTCTAGCCCAAGCCTGGGACTTCGGGAACCTACGGTGAAGGCAATGTCCTGTTTCAGAAGGTGCCATCGACTGCCATGAAGTCAGGCCCATTGGTGGTGGTGGGTGAGGAGAGTCTGTGTCTGAGGCTCTGAGCAGGTGACAGGAGGACTACAGAGCAAGGTCAGCGACTGGGACAGAGCCACAAAGCCTCTAATCTCAGGATCACAGCCACTGGGAGAGCGGCCCTGTCCCTGCAGCAAGCCCAAGGCCCTAACTAAGTCCTGTAACCACAGAGTAGAAACTCCAGTGTCCTCAGTTTACAGATCGAAATGGAGCTCCCAAAGTCACAGCCATCAGTGGCAGAAATAGCCACTTGTTCTCAGCCCTAGAAAACGCGCTGTAAAGGAGAGACAAAGGCAGACAGGACCCCACAGGGTCTCAGTTCGATGTTCTGTTAGGGCCGCAGTCTTACCTTCTGACTGTAATGACTGTTGTTTTGAGTCGCCAAAGCCTAACAGTGTGTCTTGTCAGCTGGAGAGACTCAGAAGTTAATGTTTAAACAGTAAGTAAAAATGAGGCTGGGGGGGGGGGGGGGAAGATGATGTAAACTAGTGTTTATATATTTATATGAATTGACTCGATTTTAAAGTGAAATATATTTTTCTCGTTCACCATTCCCATATGGCGTACACTGGTGCTGTTAATACTTTTATTAGAAGTGCTCCCTTAGATCACCTTTCCATGTCGTACAGTGTCATGCACACCGGTTATAATTTCCCTCCTTTTCTCTTTTAAATAGTTTATTAGACTGGATTTCTTAATTTTTAAAAGTCCATTTTTTTAACTGAAAAGTTCAGAAGAAGTCCAGTTCGCTGGATTTCTTAAAAATCGCCTTTCAAGGGTTTTGTAACATTTACCACACGCAGAAGCCCAAACAGCCCGCCAAAGGAACTTTTTACATCAGTTACTTATCCTATCTAATTAATCATACTTATTTTTTTGAAATCTGTGTCATTCGGTGGGAACGGAGCACATGCTTCACCCAGAGGAGTACACAGTGATAAACTGAGTGTTTAGCCAGTCTGAAAAGCACGATACGAACATTGCCGTTTGATTTCTATTTATGAAAGATTTCACAACATCAAATTTGTATTTGGACAGCATTTTGTGTAAAGTTTATTTTTTGATATCTGTAAAACATTTCAGATACGAAGGTTTCACATAACAAGGTTAGATGGGCTTCCCAGGGTTTTTGCCGGCCGCCCCTCCCCCCTCCCTCCTCGGGTAATTAGTTAATTAAGGTTGCACCCAGTCAATGCTTCTCTGAAAGACTTCTGAGCTTGCACGGGGTAACCTGGTCTGTGCTCATGGAACATATGGTGTGTGCTCAGATCTCAGAAAGCGTCAGGACCCTCTTTGTGGGAAATGGGACATAGACCCGGTCAATCGTGTTCCCATTCTCAAAGTTCACTCAGTACAAAGCAATTTGTAGGCAAAAAAAGACTTCAACAAAAAGTCGGGAACATTATTCTTGTAACATTTAAAAAACTGTCAGGCAAAATATTTTTTGTAGCCGTTTTGCAATTATGACCATATTCGCCCTGCATGCCAGTTAATGTAATAAAAGGTATTATTCTAGGAGAGATGATTGTTATATAGTATTATAGGCGAGGTAGGTGAGGGAAAAAATCTTTCTGAAATTGACCAGTGCTCTCCTTTGCAACTCTTTAATTTGATTAAGTTGCACATGAAGTTTAATTAATTTTTAAATGTTTATTTATATTTGAAACAGAGGGAGAGAGAGACGGAATCTGAAGCAGGCTCCAGGCTCTGAGCTCTCTCAGCACAGAGACAGACGAAGGCTCAAACCCAGGAGCCCAGAGATTATGACCTGACGCAAAGTCAGACGCTTGACCCACTGAGACCCACAGGCGCCCTGCACATGAAGTTTAAAGTAAACATCATCAGGGACGGAAATAATATAACCTGTTTATTGTTCGATTATTTCATTCTGTTCCCCTTTGGCTTCGCTTGGTAGGGCAGGCAGTTAACAGTTCCGCAGAGCGATGCGGGCAAGGCAGCGTTTTGCTCCCCGCAGGCCTGGCCGCGCTGGTGGCCCTGGAATACAGAGATGGGGTAATTCTGCGCATGCGCGGGATTTTCAGCGTCCATCAAGCAATACTCACCGTGATTTGTTAGATTAGGTTGACGCAAAAGAATTTTCCTCATCGTACCAGATCTTTCTTTCATAAATTCACTCCAAAATGAAAAGATTATTGAAATCATACACTACACTTGCTTGTTTTATTTCAAAATCAAATGTCTCACTTACCACTAAAATGAGTTCATCTTTAGAATCTGCTCTTAGAGACCAGACTTCGGCAAGCTGAGTGATATTATATTTAGAATTCAACTGAAAGGTGGCTTTTACTTTCTATATTATCTTATTCTGAGTAGTTAGATGATCCAAGACTTTCAGTATGTTTGGAGCTGAAAATAATATTCGATATTTGTTGCAGAAATGAAAAATGTTTTTTGTCAAGAATCATATAGTGGATTTTTTTTTTTGCTTTGTCTTTTTGTTTATTTTCTTGGGCAACAATGATAGTATTTTATTTGTAGAGTTTATGATATTTTCGAATACCTTAATTAAGGACCTAAGATATTGCTGTGGGAATCAGGAAGAGATAAATTTGAGGGGGCAGCTGCTGACTACACATAATATCACAAGAAGTGGTGTCCTCTGGACATTCAGGAGCCCACAGGGCAGCCATCTTGTTCCTCACTGCACAGTGCTCCTGTATTTCATTTGCTTGGATCTCAGCTGGGGGTTTCCTCCAGTTCCCACTGGGGGGTTGAGGCCAGTCTTGAACACCAGGTCATTTAGCCAGGGTCCTGGTACTGCCCAGTCTTGGATCTTACCCCCAAAAGACTGACCATTTCACATGCTGCCACTCAGCCTTACTGCCATTATTGCATGTGCCAATTCTGCTGGTGGGTGCCATGCATTCTGTCCTAGAACTCACTGCTATATGACTGTGTCAGTGTGGATGGTGGCCAGAGTCCAGCCTGCGGTAGCTGTGCCCCCATGGACACTGGCATTGGACTATTGGCCACCCTCTTTGGATCTAACTCTACTAACTTGTCAATTTCTCCAGCCAGGTCTACCCCAGACCCCAGGTTTGTCCTCACATCCTGGGGATAATTTTATAACACATCAAATTTTTCTTCTTAAGACATGTATTTTCATGGAAGATGGTATTTAAACCTGTCTTTATTTAATATCCCTTTGTATTCTTTTCCGGTAGTTTCTGCTCGCTCATTAAAAAAAAAAACCTAAACTGGAGTGCCTGGATGGCTCGGTCAGTTGAGCATCTGACTTCAGTGCAGATCATGATTTCACAGTTTGTGAGTTCAAGCCCCACATCAGGCTCTGTGCTATCAGCCAGGAGCCTGTTTGGGGTACTGTCTCTCTCCCTCTGCCCCTCCCCCACTCTCGTGGGCGGGTTTTCCCTCTCTCAAAAATAAATAAACATTAGAAAAAATTTTTAAATAAAATAAAAAACGTAAAGACCCCTAAACTTATTAAAGTTATTTGTTTTCCCTTACTTACTCATTTATAACATATTACCCTTAACTTGCATATCTGATCAACCTTAGATAACTGGTGATATTTCACTGAATTGATATAATGCTAATCAACTCCAAAAATTTCTTAATGATGATTATCTTATACAACTTTATTAGGGAATCAAGGTACACTTTTATTTAGGCTTTTAAAAATCTTGAAAATAGCTAAACTAGAGCCTAAACAATCTAGAATATAGTTCTGGTTAGGATACATAACATTTCTACTGGTTTACATTTAAAAAGGCATAAACATATTTTTAAGTTAATTGCCTATATTAAGATTAGAAAGATTTTAATATACAGTTTTAGAAGTTTATATACCCATTGGAAGAGCTAGGAGAGTAAGTATTAGGAAAGCAACAAAAAAAAGATTTTAGACTGAAGCACCCAAGTATCTGATGAATAAGAGATCAATACAAAGTCACTGCAATTTTTAGGAACCTTTGGCAATCTCCTACCAAATAGCTTAGTCTTAGCTGTGAAGATAGTGTTTCTTAAGAACTCTCCAAAAAGTCATTATGAAAATTCATGACTGTCCATTTGTCTTGCTTCAAATGCCTCTGGATAATCTTTCCCAATGTTTCCATCAAAAGTACAGTCGTTGGAGTTCCTAGCGTGTTGTACCTTCAAGAATTTTGAAGTTTAATATATTTTCATGTAAGAAAAACCTGATATAATTTGTCACAGCAAGATTTGCATTTGATACCTTCACTTATACCATTTCCCCAGAGCTTTTATTTCTTAACGTAGAGCTAAGTTTCTGTCTGGCATCATATTTCCTCTTCCTGAAGCATTTCCTTTTACAGTTCTTACAGTGCAGTTCTGCTGGAAATGAATTCTTTGTCTCTCGTTTGAACTTCTTGCATTTGTGGTTTGATGTCTTTCATTTTAACCTCCGACCATTATCTCTCATTATCTCTTTTGCCCCATTCTCTCTGCCTTCTCCTCCTGAGACTCCAGTTACACGTATGTTAGACTGCTAATGTCCCACATCTCTTGAATATTCTGGTCATGAATTTTGAACTATTTTTTTCCTCTTTGTGTTTCAATTAGGGGAATTTCTTTTGTCTTACCTTCAAATTCACTCATTGTTTTCCTCAGCTATATTGTATCTACTAATGAGTCATCAGAGAAATTCTTCATTTTTGGTGTTGTCTTTCCATTTCTAGTATTTTCATTTGACTCTTTTTTAATATCTGTTTCCTATCTATGCTGAAATTCCCGATTTGCTATCATCCATGTTGTTCGCTTTTTCTCTAGGTTCTTTAACATTTTAATTATAGTTATTCTAACATCCCCCTCTGATAGTTCCAAGATCTGGGTCATCTATTTTTTTTTTATTTTTAATGTTTATTTTTGAGAGAGACAGAGAAATAGAGTGTGAGCGGGGAAGGGATAGAGAGAGAAGGAAACACAGAATCCGAAGCAGACCCCGGCCTCCGAGCTGTCAGCACAGAGACCGATGCCAGGCTCAAACTATAAGCTGTGAGATCATGAGCCGAGCCAAAGTCAGATGCTCAACCAACTGAGCCACCCAGGCTCCCCTGGATCGCCTTTGAATCTGATTTTGTTGATTTGCTTTGCCTCCTGACAGTAGGTTCCTCTTCCCTTGTCTTTTTGTCTGTCTCATAATTTTTGATTGACAACCAAACATCATGCATAGACTAGTAAAAATTGAAGTAAACAGTATTCACATCTGGAAAAGGCATGCCTCTTCTTGTATGAAGTTGCTGTTGTAAAGGGACTGAGCCGATCTGGCTAGGAGTTGAATTGAGCTGAGTTGGTTGCTGCTGTGGTCCTTCTTAATGAAGCCTTGAGGTTCATTAAGCGGTGGATGTGTGCTTGGAATGGGAGCGAGAGGAACAGATTCCTGGGTGCTACTCCACCTTCCACTCAGCAGAACCTCTGCACTGGTGCCAAGGTCTTTCTCTATGCTCCCATCCCTCCCTCCGTAGCAGGTAGCTATTGTTCGGTAGTCTGTAAGTGACGCCGAGAGGGTTGTCTCTTGTTCTAATCCAGACCAGTCTCTGGGGAGGGCTGTGTGCCTGGGCCTCAGAGGTGGGTCAGGACTTCTGCCCTTCCTCTCTGTGGTGGGTGGTCTCTTTGTGTCTGTACTTGAAGCTGCCCTTGGGCAGGAGTTTCCCATCCCTCTTGCAATGGTAGGAACCTCCCCTTGGTATTATTACAGACTCTTAGGCCCAAGGCAATGGCTTCCATTAAAGCCATTCTTTAATTTTCCCCCTTGCCATAAGATGTCTTCACCTATGCCCTGTGAGCAAGAAGATTTGCTTCTCTCCTCAACAGTTGAAGGTTTTTCTTTCCGAGGACAGAAAGCCCTGGGAGAGGTGGCTGGGGCCTGGGGCCTTACACTTCTTCACCAATCACCTTCTTCGAGTCTGACTGGCCAGAGCACTTGCTTCCCCTCTCCCAGGAACTTACGACTTGTCCTTCCATTCCTGAGAGGGTACTTTCCTCTTAGCATCAGCTGACCCCCTCCTGAAGTCTGCACCATCAACAAGTGTCCTGCCCTCAGTTATCCCCATGAGCATTTCAAAAAGCTGGAGTGAGTGTGAACTCTCCTAGTAACCTGTGCCCCCAGCTCCTCAGACTGCTCTGCAACCCACACTAGCGTGCCAGCAGTTTCACATTTTAGCTTATTTTTCTTCCCTGCTTGTGCTGCAACTGGCTTGGTGCTACTTCTGCTCTAGGTGACATTGTTCACGTGTCACATCTCCCATCGCAGGGTCCCGTTCCTCTTTGGAATTCATGTTGCCGGGTTGTGGCCCCAGTTCTCTGACGGGTCCAAGAAAGGTTGTGATTTTGTAGTGTATCTGGATTTTCTTGCTAATAGTATGGCAGTGGCTTTTTGTTTCGTTTTGTTTTCTTCCTCTGTGGGATGCCAGAAGTCTGAAATCTTATTATACAATGTTCCTACTTGCACTAAATTTTCTCAATTAAAAAATGTCAAGACAAGATAGGAAAAAAGAATCCTGCCACCTAGGGATCATCATTAAAAAATTGTGACCATCTTTTCTGACAAATCTTTTTTTTTTTAATTTTTTTTAATGTTTTATTTTATTTTTGAAAGAGAGAGAGACAGTGTGAACAGAGAGAGAGGGAGACACAGAATCTGAAGACAGGCTCCAGGCTCTGACCTGGCAGCACAGAGCCTGATGCAGGGCTCGAACCCATGAACCATGAGATAGTGACCAGAGCTGAAGCCGGACGCTGAACCGACTGAGCCACCCAGGCACCCCCGGACAAATCTTGTTACAGATGTGCACACACGAGAGATGGTGAACATCGTTCAGGGCCCTTCCATGTGTACAATCAGTTATGTACACTATTTTCCTCCACGGGGGTCACATAATTTACTTAACCAACCTCTATCAATTTACAAGTGCCTTCCAGAGATGTTCTTCTATTCTTTTGCTGTTATAAACAATGACTTCATCATCTTCAATAGAGAGATTTCCATCATGGAAGAGCTTTGATTACAAATTTCTTAGATCAGATAGTTTGACAGAAGGTGTGTATATAAAGTCTGGGATGATCTGGAGCCAGGTAGGAGGCCAAACCCACGCAGACTTTGGTGGTCACTGGGCCTTTGAGAAGACAGGCTTGAGATCTGCATATTGTCTGGATCCGCATGGATTCTGCAGGGCTCTGTAACCCCGTCATCTGCCAAGATGTTTCAGAGCTCCCTGGTAGAGGGCACATCAGATGAAGACTTGTCCTATGTTTAAAGGAATTCCCTAGGTCAACCAGTTTACTAGAAGAAAATTCACTGGCAATACATGTAGATAAATGTCTGGTTTTTACTTTTGGCCTATAATGCTTGCTTGCATCGAGTCTCATCATTTATGTCAAGGTTCCTAGTCCCCCAGTCTGTTTTCTCCCACCTGTCAGCACACAGACTGGTTCTCCTCTCTTCCTGTCCTTGCCATTCTCCAGCTGCCCAGCCATCCGCACCTGCTGGCCTGTACTGGTGTTTAAAAATAGCTGTTTTGCGGGGCGCCTGGGTGGCTCAGTCAGTTAAGCGTCCAGCTTCGGCTCAGGTCATGATCTCACGGTTCATGGGTTCGAGCCCTGTGGTCGGGCTCTGTGCTGACAGCTAGCTCAGAGCCTGGAGCCTGCTTCAGAATCTGTATCTCCCTCTCTCTCTGACCCTCCCCTGCTCATGCTGTCTCTCTCTGTCTCTCAAAAATAATAAAATAAAAAAATAAATTAAAAAATAGCTGTTTTGCTTAGAAGGCAAAAAGAAGAAAAATGTTAAAAGAAAGTCAAGATTAATGACATCTTAGGGACAGAAGATTACCTTTCTTCATGATGAGGTAGATTGTTTTGATAGTAATATATTTAATGGTTTAAAGGAGACACAAGGAGGCCCTAAGCCCAGAAAGAATGGCCAAAAGGTCAGAAAAGGGATATTTGTGGAAATTAGGAGAAATAAGAGAATGTAATGACTCATTGATAAGAAAAGAAGAAAGTGAATATGATAAGGAATATGGTTAATCTTATGGTGATTAACAAACATAATTGCACTTTTTCAGTTATTGCAAACATTGGCTGTTGCTTCCTAATGTAGAAATTTATATTGATTAAGGGGCTCCTGGGTGGCTCAGTCAGTTGAGCATCTGACTTCAGCTCAGGTCATGATCTTGCGGTCTGTGGGTTTAAGCCCCGTGTCGGACTCCGTGCTGACAGCTCAGAGCCTGGAGCCTGCTTCAGATTCTGTGTCTCCCTCTCTCTCTGACCCTCCCTTCCTCAGACTCTGTCTCTCTCTCTCTCAAAAATAAAGCATTAAAATTAAAAAAAAAAGATTATATAGATTAAATATTGTTTTTTAATGTCTTAAATGCAAAAGAGGAAAGCAAACTTAAGAATTATAACCTATTATAAATCAACCTTATTTCTTCATTTTATTATTTTTTTTTAGTTACAAAACAAGTTCAAAAGAAAATGAGAACGATTTATAGAAATTAATTCTAATCACAATTTTTGGTTATTTTATAATTATTTACTTTACATTTTCCCACTTAGGAAGTTATCTACTTTTATATTAATATTACCATTCCTTTTCACCTGTCTATTGGTTAGCAGTCCAGTGTTTGCACCTGACAATGAAGTAGCCACAGAAAGACCAGCATGCATATTCCAGAGAAAGTGGAATGTCAGCAGCTGACAAAACAAAACGACAGTTTAATGTGGACAGAGCCAGGATTCGATATAACGTGTTGTAGCAAAGTTGAAAGGTCAACTCAAACCGGAGAGCAAACACTCTAGTCTACATGTAGTGCTTTGTTGTTTTTGGTTTTGTTGTTTGTTTTTTTTTTCTTTCCAATGAAAAGAGAAACTCTCTTTGTCATTGTAGGAGTATTGTCTTTTGGGGAGATTGAATGATTATTTGCTTTATAGAAGATTTGCTTTAGCGGCGATCTTATCTTTAGTTATTACAGAGTCAATCATTACATGAGAGGCAGGAAAAGAGAGCCTTGAAAATTGGAGCTAGTTTTTACTATATGTGAACTTAAACACAGAGACTGTAATAAACTTTCAATTACAGGTATGACTTTGGATAGAGTGAAATGAATAAATACAAATGTCTTTCTACCTGGGAGCTTTTTTTTGTTTGACCAAACTCGTTACAATTTGGGTTTTTTCTCCACTAGCGTACTGGCAAATGCCCTGCCTAGCTTGGAATTCTTACCTCAGTGATTTCCTTGGTCTGTTGTTAACCAAATGGCAGGGAGCTCACTCTGTACTCTGTCTAGGAAGAGAGTCCGTTTGAGTAAATGGTGCCCTTTTTTTAAAAAAAATTATTTTTATTATTTATTTTTGAGAGAGAGAGAGAGAGCATGAGCAGGAGAAGGTCAGAGAGAGAGGGAGACACAGGATCTGAAGCAGGTTCCAGACTCTGAGCTGTCAGCACAGAACCAGACACAGGGCTCGAACCCATGAACCATGAGATCATGACCTGAGCCGAAGTCGGACGCTTAACCAACTGAGCCACCCAGGCGCCCCTAAGTGGTGCCCTTTGAGAACAAATAGGTGGAAAGAGTCCAAAAAGTGCATGCCACTGTCTCTTTGGTGATCCTCACTATTTTGAATCCGAGGAAGGCTAGTGATAACAAACACTTCTCAGTGGTTTTGTTAAGTTGGTGGTGTTGTATCTTAAGGCTTTGTTTCTGTCCAGGTTTCTGTCCCATGCGTCTTGGGAAGACCGAGTCACAACGTTGGTAGCAGTAGTTGGCAGTTTCCTTTGGGAGTTTGAGATACCGTGTAGACAATGAAGGAGACATTTATTTGGGTAGTTCTAGGACCCCTTCAAGGGCCCTCCAGGATTGTGAGGACTGAGGGAGTAGGAGTTAGAGTTTAGAGAACAAAGATAAGAGCAGTAGGTTAGGGGGCCACCTGGGTGACTCAGTCGGTTAAGCATCTGGCTTCGGCTCAGTTCATGATCTCGTGTTCGTGGGTTTGAGCCCTGCATCAGGCTCTGTGCTGACAGCTCAGAGCCTGGAGCCTGCTTCAGATTCTGTGTCTCCCTCTCTCTCTGACCCTCCCCTGCTCACGCTGTCTCTCTCACTCTCTCTCAAAAATAAATAAAAAGCATTTAAAAAAAAAAAGAGCAGTGGGTTGGGGCGCAGGTTTGGGAATTCCTTGCCTGCCGAGGATAAATCAGACCTACAGGTCAGCCACACCTGGCCGTAGGCTTCCATCCCTGACCTCCTCTTTGTCTCTATCTGTCCAATTTCATGAAGAGCCTCACTCAAGTCTTCAGCTTCAACTAATATATTGTTGTATCCAAATTTATCTCTAGCATCAATCCCACTCCCAAATTCCAGGCCCTGTCCGTGTTGCCTATTACATGTCATTTGAATGCACCGCGGGTCTCTCAAACTCGCAGGATCTGAATCTGAACTTGCCAACTTCTTCCTTATTAAGTAAGAATACTAGAGCACTATATGCTAACTAACTTGGATATAAATTTTAAAAATTAATAAATAAAAGATTAAGAATACTAGCATACAAAATTAGCCCTATTTCTATTTTTTTCTTATCGTAGTAAACAGGACCTTTGTCCATCTAGTTGACCAAATAAGGAATTATAAGCAGTTCCATTCTCAGAACTCAGAGTTCCCTAAGTTCTACCTCATCCTTAATGCTTCTCAAATATGTCCGCTCTGTTTTCTGTTGTACTTTCAGTTTTTAGAATGTGTCTTGTCACATCATAGGAATTCAGCAAATATTTGGTGAGTGAAAACCAAAGAGAACAAACAGCCATTGGCTCCACAGGAAATGGATAAGTCAGGGAAAAGACAAGAACTTAAAAGATATTTTCAAAATGAATGTATTTTGGGGAGCACTTGGGTGGCTCAGTCAGTTGGTCAAGCATCCAAGTTCAGCTCAGGTCATGATCTCCTGGTTTGTGGGTTCGAGCATTCCATCAGGCTCTGTGCTAACAACTCAGAGCTTGGAGGCTGCTTGGGATTCTGTGTGTGTGTGTGTGTCTCTCTCTGCCCCTCCCCTGTTTTCACACTCTCTCTCTTTCTCAAAAATAAATAAACATTAAAAAAATAAAATTAATATATCTGGGGGAACAGTCAAGGGAAAGTTTCCTCCATTAAGTATGGAAAGGCTGCTATGAGTCTGAGGGAAAGAATGGTTTCTTGGAAGTAACAAATAAAAAAAAACCCAGCAATGGACAGGTTAAATAATAAAATTGACACAGCTCAAGACCTAATTAATAATCTGGAAGATTAAGTGCAAATAGTTTCCTAGGACATAGTGCAAAATGGCAGGCAGAAATTATGAGAAAAGTGAAAATATGGAAGATGGATCCAAGGGGTCTAATATTTTTTTAATTGAGTTTTCAGGAAGCAAGACAGAGACATTGGAAAGAAGATAATAAAAGAGATAAAAGACAATTTCCAGGAACGCCTGAGTGGCTCAGTCAGGTAAGCATCTGACTTCAGCTCAGGTTATGATCTCACGGTTCGTGAGTTCGAGCCCCGCGTGGGGCTCTGTGCTGACAGCTCGGAACGTGGAGCCTGCTTCTGACTGTGCGTCTCCCTCTCTTTCTCTACTGCTCTCTGCCTCTCAAAAATAAACAAACATTTAAAATACTAAAAAAAAAATAAAAAAAAAGACAATTTCCATAAACTAAATGGAAGTTAAATGGAAAGGCCCATCAAGTGCTAAGCTGGATTTTTAAAAATGCAGAATATCCGTTGTATTTTATCAAATCTCAGATGCCAGTGGTTATAAGACATGTCTTTATTCCATGTACCGTTAGTGAGGCAAAATGGCTGCCTACTGGATAGGACATGCGCACCAGGTGTAAGACAGCTCAGTTTCAAAGACACTGAAACACTGAGTGGGACACAGAACAGGTCCTAGAATGGATGATAACACAGCTAACACAGCTACATCCCAGTGAAATTTTAGGTCCCTAAAAATTAAAAAGAGAAAAATAAACAGTTTCTCTACAATCGAACAAAAGAAAGGAACTAATTTTCTCATCAGCATCATTGATTACTACAAGAAAATAAAGCAGAGTTTTCAAAAGGAAAAAAAAATTCTTAATCCTAATCCTTATATCCAACTGAAGTCTCAACTGAGTATATAAGAAATATAAAGATATTTTTGAATGTGTAAAAACTCAAAAAGTTTATCCTATGTGGAACCCATGTAAAAACGTTACTCAAGAAATACTCTAACCAAACATAGAAAGAATCTAATATGCAGGATGATATGGGCACAGGAGGAGGAGAAAGTAAGTGTGACTCAGAAGGAAAGGGAGCTAGAAAAATTAAAATTTGCACCATTAAACTAGCACTTGGATGAGCCTCATTTAGGGGCACTTGGGTGGTTCAGTTGGTTAAGTTTCTGACTCTTGATTTTGGCTTAGGTTCATGGATTTGAGCCCCATATTGGGCAGTTCAGAATCTGCTTGGGATTCTCTCTCTCTCTCTCTCTCTCTGCTCCTCCCCTTCTCTCTCTCCTCACTCTTTACCCCTCCCCTCTTCATGCTCTTTTGTTCTCGCTCTCTCCCAAAAATAAATAACCTTTAAAAAAGAAAAGAGCCTCCTTTCAGTGGCAAAACCTCAAAAACTGGTTTACATTTTCTTCTTTATGGAGCCAATGACATTACTTGGTCCTGCAGTAAATAATATTTGCGAAAACACATTTTACTTTTTAGGATCAGTGTGTAGATAAAGTGTAGGACACTCCGTTATAGTTTGAGAACAATCGCACAGACATTGACCATGGAAAAATAACATTCCTTCCCCAAACTGGGAGGTTGAGAGAGTGAAGCGTACGGGGGGAGGGGAAAGACTAAACAGATTTCCCATCTTTCATAGCAGGGAATTGGTAAATCACAACATAGAAGTTTCCATATATTAAAATGATAATAAAGGCAACAATGAGAAGAGCTAAACACGTGCAAGTTTAAAAACCCAGGCATGTGAGGGAGAGAAGGTGGAAGATAACGGGAATGCTTTAAATTCTTAAGTTCCATTTGTGGAGAAGCCCAAATCAATAAGGCTATTATTTGTATATAATGATGATGAGAAAAAGCAAAAACACAGAATGAACAAACAAAACCCTCAGCTTCTGGGAAGTGATTTTCTGGCTCGTGTATGTACTTGTAGTTCATGGAAAGAATGCGTGCATGCATGATCTACGAATAAAAAATATTAATTGAAAGGATCAATAGGTTAGTATATAGAAATAAGTAGTAATATATGTGAAGTCCCTAACACACAGTAGGCAGTCAGTAAATGATGGCTTTTATGACTATTGTTACAAATTTTGTTATTCGTGGCAGCTGATGTCCGCTGGGTTCTCTCTGTTTCTTTAGGTAGAAGTGAAATGCTTCAAACCCACCTTCTGGGCTTTGTGGCAGCCTAAAGCTCGCTCTGCGTTTCCCGCAGGTGCCCTGTCTATTCTGACGGTTGTCACCGTGTCTGGCTCCTCCTCCCATTGAACTAAGTCAGTCTCTGAGTTTCATGGTGCTCCGTTTGCCATCCCAGTTTTCGTTTTGTTTAATCAGACTCTACATTCAATCCAATTCCGGGGTTTCTACTCAAATGGCCCCCTCACGTGACACCTTTGTCTATGTAAATTTCAGGAGGACGAGGAGGCATCCCCATGATGCCATCTCAGATTGAAGAGTGGACATCATCCCCGGGCACGGGTCACCCGTGGCCTCACCACACACCATAAGACCTCCAGCCTTGTGGTCTTACCCGGCCATTTTCTCTCTGTCTCTTCCCAACTCTCACTTCTGATTACCCACCGGGAGCTCTGGTTCCTTTTACTTTATTCTAAGGAAGCCTCCAGCTGCTATTCCCGGACCCGGCACAAGACCCTCTGGGGTAGAGCCCACCTCACCAAGATGGGGCAACAGATTTGGGGCCTTCTGGGTCACGGAGCCCACCAGAGGGGTGGCGGTAGTAGTAAGGAGCACCTTTTTCTGTCTTTCATGTAGGAACCAACCAAGCAGCTTTTTACAGTCTTTTCTCAATGCCGTCTGCTCTCATCATCATCAGAGAGACCGGTGCTGAAAAGTCATCATAGTTATCCTTTAAAATAAAGTTTTCTCAAGCTTGTGACTTCACTGGGTAATAGCTGCCCACCTGAATGAATAAAAAAACAAGTATAATGGTAAAATCTGACCAATACTTCAGTGCAGAGTAATCCACTTAAAGAAGATGATAGTGGCAAAGTTGGTTTGAATGGGCTGTGACTGTCTGATTGCAAATGCAATGTGTAAAACGCTGGGCTTTGTACATCAGAGAAGCCGAGGAGACCCCTGTGGGACTGCGGCTGGCATATTTTAAGGCTCAGTTGCCTTTCTCTAAGCAGCAGAGATATCACATCTCGATGCACCGATTTGAAATATTATATTTCATAAAATACATTTCATATGTTTCTTTTCATGCCAGGCAAGATCTCCAAAGCCAGTTGAAGTGCACGAAGAAATGAAGGGGAAATTACTGGTAGCTGAGGTATAATAGTAACTAATGTGATCATTATTGGTAACATACTTATTCTTTATATTGATGCCTGCTTTTCTTAAAAAGTAGCAATGGCTTTGAAAGCTACATGGAGAGTCAATCTAATGAAGAGACAGAGGATATGATTCCCACTATAGTCTGATTCTGGGGTACATCCAGGCTGGACCCAAAGAAATCTCTCTCATTCATAGGCCTACAGTTCCACTGTTAGAGATTCATTCCTTTTACCAAACTTTGTCCCTTTGTAAAATATAACCAATACTGAGAAATGGATGACATAAAGCTCTAATGTGGTTGATTTGGTCAGATCCTTTCCTGAGAAAAGTTTGGGTAACAAAAGGAAGTAGAATAACCGAATTGCCTGTAATGAACTGGAGAGGTCACAAGAAGAGAGGGAAAACAGGATTTAGGAAAAGGGATACCCAGGGGCAGGGTGGGGGGAGGGGAATGTAATAAAGTTTTGATTGCTTTGTAATATTGTCTAGAGCTGGCTGCCTTTAAATGGATCATTTGTAGGACCCAGGAGCATGGGATCTTAAATTCTTGCAATTTATGGGGATTTGCAAGTAAATGTAACCCATGATTCCCTCAAGTTATTTTTGATAATAGGTAGAATACGCATGATTTAAAAGAAATAGCTTTTCAGACTTTTGAAGAAACAGAGTATATTGCCCACGTATAATTCACTTTCTGATGTATTTTCTATTGAAAGATTGAAGACAAACATGTTCTGGTGAAGCAAATACAAGTACTAAAGGCCAATTTAGAAAATGAGAAAAAGAAGGCAGAAAGGTACTAGTATTAACGATGCATAGTTGTTCATTTGTAGCTAATAAAACATTTAACCATCTATAAATGTATTGCAGATTAAGGAAGGAATCAGAATGGATGAACAAAAACTGGGAAAAGAAGTTCTATATTCTCAGGAAGAGGTATGTTATATACATAGTCTATTTGTGAAAATGTGACTAATCATCTTTTAAGGAAATTGAGAGCCTTGCTTTTTTCTGTATATATTAATACAAAATGCCAGCATACACTTTTAGCAAGAAATGCAAAATAACTGGCTTATAATAGAAGAGCTGTTGAAGTCACTTAAAGAAAAAATAATTCAAGACTCTGTTTTCAGTTCCTATCTCCATATTTCAACTTTAAGGGATGAACAGGACGCACAGGCTCCCTTGGTATCTGGTTTCATCAGACCTACACAGGCATCTTCATAGGGCTATTAAAACAATTTTTTGGTTCCTTTTGTACATGATAATATAGAACTGGTCTACCCCTTCTTTGTAAAACTGTTTTGTATACTGATCCTCTACCCTTTTACAGACAAAACAGCACCAGATCTATTTTTCAGTCACATATTCATTTTTTTAGTTAAAAAATTTTAAGTTTATTTATTTATTTTGAGAGAGAGAGAAATAACACAAGCTGGGGAGGGGCAGAGAGAAGGAAAGACAGAATCCCAAGTGGGCTCCGTGCTGTCAGTGCAGAGCCCAATGTGTGGCTCCAGTTCACAAACAGTGGGGTCATGACCTGAGCCAAGATCAAAGTTGGACGCTTAACCAGCTGAGCCATCCAGGTGCCCCAACTCACATTATCATTTTAATTTATCTTCTCAATGTCATCTCTGTCTTTTTATTTTTTATTTTCTGAGACAGAGAGGGACAGTCTGAGCAAGGGAGGGTCAGAGAGAGAGGTAGATACAGAATCCGAAGACAGGCTCCAGGCTTTTAGCGGTCAGCACAGAGTTTGACGCGGGGCTCAAACCCACAAACCGTGAGATCATGACCTGAGCCGAAGGCGAAAGCTTAACCGACTGAGCCACCCAGGTGTCCCGATCTCTGTCTTTTTAAAAGTGTAAAATTCTAGTGAACACTATAAAATTCTGGAAAGGCTAAAAGCAACATCAAGTAAATGCCTATTTATTTTTTCCCCCTAGTCCTAGCATGTTAATTTAACACATCTATATTCGATCCTCTTGTTTCCAACAATAATGCTCCCCAGATTCTCTTATCACATGTTGAAAGTTCCTTTGCAAGATTTTCTTTGTCAAGCAGTATTCAAGACAGGATCGATTGTGTATTGGTCTGATGTCACGGGTCAGGCATGAGACTCACGTGATTATGATGATAATGCCCGACATTTGCACAGCATTTCCTAAGCGTACACTATTACCGTGTATGTGTGTGTGTATAAGCAAGAGAGAAAAACATAAAATTCCATTCAGAGCTGTGTAGATTACACTGAAATCGTCCCTGGTGGAACACTGAGAATCCACGTGATAGCAGAAATATCATCGGACGTGACAGAAAGAAAAACATTTTGCTTTGCGCTCTTGCTTGTGCTTCACAGCTGTGCTGAAGACACTCTGTGCCCTGAAAAATGTGCTTATTAATACTGGCTCCAACCACCTCGTACAACAGATCCATGTGAAACACGAGACTGAGAACAGGGGAAAGCTTGAGTGAATATGCCCTTAATTTCATTTCCCCAAACATGGATTTTGGAGTCCCTCTGAAACTGAGTAGACTCTCTTCCCCTTTCTTATTTTTGCGGGGTTCACGTTCATCCTTAATAGTTACCTTATATCTGTCCCTGTGGGATTCATCCTATATTTCAGACGAGATCGTCCACGTGCAGGGTGGTATGGCCGTAGACCATCCTATATTTCAAAGACCATTTATAAGAATGTCCGTTTTCCTTCAAGTTGATTTGCTGTTAGTCAGGATGTTGACAATCATATTCGTCATTTTGGTCTGTGCAGACTCTATGTTGTTTTCTAAATATTGTGAAGCGTGGGAAGTATGGTTGCATAGTTTCTATGTTTTCTCATTTCATCGACTAACTGGGACGTAATGTTGGGACATAAAGCATTGTCTCTCTGGTGTGGTTGCCTCACCAAGTGTTCGTTCAAGGTGATATATAACGTAGCGAGTATATATATATCCCGAGTGCTGCCTCATGGTGTGGGATGGAGATTAACTGTACAGCCGCAGATTTGTATCCCTAAAATGGTCATTCCACATCATCGAACAGATCTTAGATTGGGGGCCATCATTTTGTTCTGTAGAGGAAAAATTTCACCTTGGCCAGTCAAGGTAACGGTCAAATCCACCAATGTCTTAGCCAATTCATGACTTATATTCAGCTCCGGCCCAATTCGGAGCTTCCTCTCCAAGCTCCTTTGCTGTCTCCGCTGAGTTGGCTCTGCCTCCAGGAAGGTGGAAACTAAGCGGTGCTGGCAAGGGCAGGGGCTAGTCCTTCCTCTTACCGTGGCACGCCTGGCACAGCTAGCTGCTGATGCCATCAGTGTGGCTTCTCTCGACACGGACGGTGTGCAGGTGCGGCACGTGGGCACGAGAATAGATCCCCATCTTCCTGGGGCCGCAAGGATGCCGCCTTGCCTGCCTCAACCCCAGACACCCATCTGAACGGCCCCCCCTGATCTGCCCGCTGAGCTCCTGGGGTTGGCCGCACCCACCGCTGCGCGTCACTCTTCCAGGTCACAGAGAACTCGCGTAAGCCCAGGTGCCGCATCACCGTGGAGTGCGCATGTCTCAGAGGTGTACTTCGGCACCCCGTCCCTCGCCCCTCCCCTCCGCATGCGCAGAAGCGCCAGAGTCCCATGCTGGAGATTGCCCACGCGCAGAACCGCAGGCAGGAAGTGACCGGTGCAGGCTCACCGTGCTCTGTGCATTCCCTCCTTCTTCCCCTCACTTCGAGCCCGTAATAAACCCCTTGGTTCTTGGACGTGGGGAGCAGGGGAGGTGAGAGAAACCAGCTCTACGCTGCTCCTTTCCTCTTCTCTCTCCACTTCTCTCCCTTCTCGGGTATCCAGCTTGGCTCTGATGTCACGGGAGTCATAGTACTTTACCCGGCACACCTTCCGTCCCCGGATTCGTTAGGCTGAGACTCTAGTATCGGTGTTCTGTTCTCAGCCCAGGTCAGGGTGTGGTCGGGGTGGGCGGAGGTAGGGAAGAAGATTCAGCCCTTGATAGCTTGTTGTCTCTCGTTGCCATGAGTACACCCACCAAAATTCATTTTTAATTATCTATGAAATTCAAGGTTCACAACAATTACCAGAGCCAAATCAGAATAATCTGGAGTCTTGGGCACTCCGTGTTTTTTCTGAGTCTTGTCCCTCCCTCTCAATTCAGCGGTCTTTAGGCTTCTCAGAAGCTAGGCCCTGGACGGGTGAGGGGATGGTGTGGGGGTGACTTCATGACCTTCTGAGCGTTCAGCTGATGGTGGTCCCAGGCACAGTTTCCCCGAGTGGGAAATGAGGGGAATTGGAATCAAAAGTCAAGCAGGCGTGGATGTTGACAGCAGCTTTATTTATAACTGCCCAAACTTGGAAGTAACCAAGATGTCTTTTATCCAGATGATGGAATATTATTCAGCACTGAAATGAAATCAGCTATCAGGCATGGAAGAACCTGGAATTTTCACATATTACTAATTGAAAAAAAAAAGCCAATTTGAAAAGGCTATAATTCTATGCAACATATTGGAAAAGGTAACACTATGGAGACAGCAAAAGGATCAGTAGTTGCTAGGGGTTTGTGGCTAGAGGGAGCTAAATCAGTGGAGCGCAGAGGATTGGGGGCCAGTGACACTACCCTGTGTGACTCTGCAAAGGTAGATGCATCCCATTATACCTCAGTTAAAACCCACAGAGGGGCGCCTGTGTGGCTGTTTTGGTTAAGCATCCTACTCTTGATCTCAGTTCAGCTCTCGATCTCAGAGTCATGAGTTTAAGCTGAGGCTTGGCCTGAGTGCTGGGCATGAAGCCTACTCAAAACAAAACGAAACAAAACAGCACAGCACAGAATGTACAAGACCAGGACCGAACTCTAATGTAAACTATACACTGAATTACAATAGTGTGTCCCTGTCCCTCGCTGACTATGCCATCCTGGGTACTGTCGCCTGTCTGAAGAACGCAGCCCTCCTCAGTTCAGGGACACAGGAAGGCAGCAGGGCTCTCGCGCAGGCAGCCAAATCTTGCCCCTGTCCCACCTCTTTTTGAATATGGAGGAAAAATTCGTTCTGGGCTGATCCCCGAGGAATTCTTCCAGTTCCTTTATCCCAGAACTGGCATCACAGGACCCTGTGTGCTTGGAACAAGGCTTATCTTATATTTTCTGTCCAAAGAAATAGATGTGGTTACTGCAGAGACCTTCTCTGCTAGATCAACAATAGGGTTGCTTATCTATGTAGTTAAAACACGTGGTGCCTCTACTGGAGAATTTGCTGATAAACACAATGAACAAAAAATTGCCGAACTAGAAGAGGTAAAACAGGCTACCATCAAACAGATTCAGGATGCAAATGATACGCAGAAGTCACAGCAGGCCTTGGGTCAAAAGCACCATTATCTTTCTGATGTCCAGAGGAATAACACTTGAGCTTACTTAACAGGAACAGCTGCTTACAGTATACAAGGAAGTAAAGAATCATCTGGACTGTCACATTTCTGTGCAGACATGATGCCTTAAGAGGAACAAGAGCACATCATACACTGGGTGGAGAAGCCTGCGGTGCAGAGAGCATCTCTACACAGCAGGAAAAGGAGACAATGACTAAGTGAGCTGCAGACCTAAAGCTGCTTGCAAAGAAGGTTCAAGTGCAGCCGGTTCTATAAATGCATCTGTCTCGATGGAGACAGCTAGAAGCAATTGACCAAGGAGATGAGTTGATGTGGGAAAATCTTTCCGTATTGCTGTCTACTGAAGTTACACTTAACCTCTCCTAAAAATGAAAAGTTTGCATTTTACATAGTGAGAAAGCCATTCCTCTTTATCTGTAAATATGCTTCTTGGTTTAATGTCTACTTCATCTAATATTAATAAAACTATACCACTCTTTTTTCATTAAGATTGAATGGTGCATTTTTCCCAGCTTTTTTCTTTCAGCCTATTTTGTTTTTACATTGAATGTGTGTCTTTTAAGCAGTGTGGAGCTGGATTTTTAATCCGTTTTGCCAGTCTTATTTATTTAATTGGACTACTTCATTTGCTTTTAGTGAGATTACTGGTATCATTGGGTCTGTATCTATCACTTAATACATTTTTTTTCATTTAGCCAACCTGTTTCTTTTTCTCTCCCTTTCACTTTCTTTTGGGTTAATCAACTTATTTTTATTCCATGTTTTCTTTTATTGACTTGTTAGTTATTCTTTCTTTACTCTTTCTGAAATTTCAGTCTTCTACAAATTTCTATTTGATACTTCCCCAAGAATTCTAGAATCTTAAACTCATCATAATGTACATCTGAATTTAGTAGGACCATGTATGTCAATTCAACTTCAAGGAAAAAAAAAGAATTCTAGAAATTTAGAATATTTTACCTCCATTTAGCCTCTTCTACATTTTCATTTTGATTCCGTATACATGTTTAGCACCATCGGATACTACAATTATTGTTTGGTGTAGTCAGTATTCACTTGCACTCACCCACGTTTGTACTGTATCAGCTCTTCATTTCTTCCTGCTTTCAGTGTGTTTCCATCTGGGATCATTTTCCTGCTGTTGGATCAGTGCTCTTTAGTTTTTCTTTTAATGCAGGTTTGCTGGCAGATAATTCTATCAGCTTTTCTTTATAGGAAAATGTCTTTTATTTTACCTTCATTATTGAAGAATATTTTCTCTGAGTACAGAAGTCTGTGCTGGTAGTTATTTTGCTCAATGTGTTAATAATGTCAATGTATCAAGAACTGATCTCGATTATAGATATTAAGACATATCAACTGTCAGCCTCTCCTTTTCTAGGATTCTAATTATATGTGAGTTGTTCCCGTTAGCTATGACCTGCATCTTTCTTATGCTCTTGTCTGGTGTTTCCTATTTTTTTTTCTCTAGGCTTCACTTTGAATATGATTGTTTTAGCTCTAAGATGACTACTCATTTTTTAAAAAGTAGAGTCCAGTTCTCTGCTGAAATTTGCCATCATTTTAATCTATTTTACCAACTTTTTTCTCTATCTTCTTCATCATGGTGATATTAAAGTCATTGTTGCCCTGCTTTTTTCTTCTTTTTTTATAAGGTCTCATATTTTTTAGCATATAAAATAACTTATTATATAAAAACTTTACTGACATAGAGTTTACATACCATAAATCACCTTTAAAAAAAGTGGTATTTTTTTAAGAGAGAGAGCACACAAGTAGGGGAGGTGTGGGGGGCGGGGAGAGAATCCCAAGCAGGCTCTGCACTGTCAGCATGGAGCCTGACATGGGGCTCGATCTCACAAAGTGTAAGATCATGACCTGAGCTGAAACCAAGAGTTAGATGCCACCTACACACTCCTACAAAATCACCCTTTTAGAGGGTGGTTTTTAGTGTATTCACAGAGTTGGACAATACCACTCTCTACATCAGAATATTGTCATCTATCCACAGTCATGGACAAATGTTGATGTGAACATATATTTTAAATTCTCTGGGCTATAGACTTAGGAAGAAATTGCTAGGTCTTGTAATAATTCTATGTTTAAACATTTTGAGAAACTCCCAAACTGTTTTCCAAAGTGGCTGCACCATTTTGCAATTATACAAGCAATGGATGAGGGTTACCATTTCTCTGTATCGTATCCAACATTTCTTATTGTCTTTTAGTTCTTAGTCACCTTAGTAATTAGGCAGTGGTACCTCATTGGGTTTTGACCCATGTGACACACCCAATCTCTTCTAAGACCCCTTCATGTGATTGAATACTGTGATTTTTTAAATGTGTTTTTAATTTTTATTTTGAGAGAGAGTGATCAAGGGAGGGGCAGAGAGAGGGAGAGACCCAGAATTCGAAGCAGGCTCCAGGCTCTGAGCTGTCAGCACAGAGCCCAACGTGGAGCTTGAACCTATGAGTGTGAGATATGTCCTAAGCTGAAGTCGGATGCTCAACTAACTGAGCCACCCAGGCACCCCAATACTGTGACTGTGTTCCTTCATAGTAGCTAGCCAAATGTTCCAGCATACTCGTTGTCTCCAGAATATGCTTTCCTGAGAGTGAATCTCTTACTTTTAGCATCATTTACAAATGGGATAGGCTAACAAGTTCCCAAATTTTAAAAATATATTTGTTGTGTTTGAGTACATTATCATAATTATTTTTGATGCTTAATTTCTCCAATCCTAAGTCAATGGGAGCCCTCTCAAGATTGACTACTGTATTCTTTTGTCATAGTCTTTGATGATTCCCTTAACAATAAAATGCGCCAGGCTCAACTTGGACATTTATTTCCTTACATCTAGAAGTAGCCATTTCTGAAAGATACCCTGGTTTGTTTTAGGTAGAAATGTTTTTAAAACTAGTTTGGACCATAAGATGCTTATTGATACTGTGTTATCACTGCTTCTGTGCTTTTTCAGGGCTGGAATATGTAATTTTAAAAATGAAAAACATAGGGGCACCTGTCTGGCTCAGTCAGTAGAGCATGAAGCTCTTGATCTCAAGGTTGTGAGTTCAAGCCCCACGTTGGGTGTGGAGATAACTTAAAAATAAAGTATTTTTAAAAATAAAGTAAAAATAGGGGCACCTGGGTGGCTCAGTCGGTTAAGTGGCCGACTTCAACTCAGGTCATAATCTCACAGTTTGTGGGTTCAAGCCCCACATCAGGCTCTGTGCTGACAGCTCAGAGCCTGGAGCCTGCTTCAGATTCGGTGTCTCCTTCTCTCTCTCTGACCCTCCCCTGCTCATGTTCTATGTCTCTGTCTCTCAAAAATAAACAAACAGAAAAAAACTTTTTTATGTAAAAAATAAAGTAAAAATAAATAAAAATGAAAATAGAATACTGACATTGAAATGTTTTACTTGTATCTCTTTCACAATGAAAATTGTGCCTCCTAACCAGATGAACATAATATTAATTTGCTTTGTCCTATGGTTTCTATAGATTTTAATTTCACTGTTCCTCTTATTTCAGCTTTCATGTTCTTAAAGATGAGATGTTTACCAGGCACACATTGTTTCGTCAGTTTGCAGTACTTGCTGATTCATCCTTCAATTATATCGTAAGTATGTGTAATGTTTAGATACTGTCCATCTTGCCTGTCCCTTCGATAGCTCAGCTGGTAGAGCGGAGGACTGTAGCTGACTTCCTAGCGAGAGATACTGTCCATCTCTTTGGTGATATTACACATGTTCTTCTGTTCTTACTTAACATTTATTGAACTCCTATTCTTATAGACTCTGGAGACAGTACTTGGCGGTCACTCTGCTGGATACAAAGGACATAAGACAGAGGGCCTGGCCCCAAAAAGCTCAGTCTGATGTGAGATATAGACATGTGAACAAATTGTTTCAGCGCAGTATAGTTGAGCTATACTAGAAGCAAGTGACGATTCTCAAGGTGGGGTGACATTGTCTGGGCAGTAGCTGTCAGTCTGACCGTGTGGGCATGCATGGAATGTAAGGAAATCTCAAAGCTCCAGATCCAAGCATCCAGTCACTTCCAAAGGGCAAAGGGAGGTAAAAGAATCGTTTCCTAATACCGAGCCGTTCAGTTTCATACTAGACGTCACCTGGAGATAAAGCCCCATTTTAAAAGAGACTATTTTTTAACCTGTTTACTTAATGTTTTATTTCGGAGTTTCATTTATAAAGGTAAATGAAGTCCAATATAGAAACATATCCAGTAAGTTTCAAATACTGAGCAAATAAGCATGCTGTGGGTGCTATTGCGCACCTGTCGGGATGCTAAGTGTTCTGGGACAAATCAGGTTTGTGGGAAGGAGCCCAAGAAATACAAAATACAGTCTCTTGCTTTAAGAGGCTTCCAATTTTAAATTAGTCTTTAAAACTATTGAACACTGAAAACGGACCATGGACTGGAGGGGGAGGGGGAGGGATGGAAGGGGTGATGGTCATGGTCGGGGGCACTTGTGGGGAGAAGCACTGGGTGTATTATGGAAACCAGTTTGAAAATAAACTATTAAAAAAATTAAAAAATAAAATTAGTCTTTAAAGATTTTTTTCAACAGTTTTTACTCTAAAACCGTTTTCTAAATTTAAATTCTTTTGTATAAGAGCTATTCAAGACTTTTTAAAATTTTTGTGCCATTATACACGTAACTTAAAATTTACCATCTTAACCATTTCTAAGTGTGCAGTTTAATAAAGTACGTTCACGTTGTTGGGACACCAATTTCCAGAACCCATTTTATCTTACAAAAATGAAACTTTATATTCATTAAATAATAATTCCCCATTCCCCCTTCCTCCCATTTTTGTCTGTTTTTAATTATTGAGTTATAGCATTTTGTTATATATTCTGGATATGTCTTTTGTCCTACACACATTGCAAATATTTATTCCCATCTGCAGTTCCTCCTTCTGTTTTCAGAACAGCATCTTTTGAAAGTCATAAATTTTTAAATTTTTTTTGGAAAATTTTAATTTTAATGAAGATAAACTTAGCTCTTTCTCTCTGTGGCAGATTGTATTTCCCGTGGCCTTGGCTGGATCCCGCATTCCGCATATACTTACAATGGGATTTTGATCTTCCTTTCCCATTGGATGTCACTGGTCCCTGTGTTCTAATTCAGTTGACAGTGTTTCTATGACTCTGTTTCTAAAATCTGTTTTGTCCCATTGGTCTATTTGTCCTTTTGCCGATACTATAATCTCCTTAATTAATATAACTTTGTAATAAGTCTTGAAATCAGGTAGTGCAAGTCCTTCCATTTTACTCTTCATCTCCAAGATGGTCTTGGCAATTCTATATCCTTAATAATTCCATGTATGTTTTAGAATCAGCAAATCAATTTCTTTAAAAAATATATCCACTAAGATTTTGATTGGGATTTTGTTAAGTTATATTATTTGAGTCTCTTTAGCCAGTGATTTATTTCAGAATCCAAAGTCCCGAGTGGCTACCAGATATCTAGTCTAACTAAATATAAATGACAAAGATTTCTTTTTAGGTTTTGGTGCCGTGCCCTGCAGCAAGCTAGCAGATACGGTTAGAAAGTAAAAGCTCGCCACGATTGTCGCTTTTTCTTCACATTATGTGTCATGATGTTTTCTCAGCTCAGGGAGGTCCTTCATTGTCCTATCTTTGCTATGGATTATACTTTTCATTCGTGGCCAATGAGGTTCTTGCCAACCTTGATGTCTAACTTGTGTGTTATTAATTTTGTTCCCTGTGTTATCTTCTTGTCTGTGTTTTACTATCTTTGCTCAATCTTTGTATTGCTGTATCATTTTCTTTTAGTTGTGAACTTTTTTAATTTAAAAAAACGTTTTATGTTTATTAAACAGTTTTTAGATGATTATTCACTTTTTGAGAGAGAAAGTGAGAGAGCAGGGGAGGGACAGAGAGAGAGGGTGATACAGAATCCGAACCAGGCTCTAGGCTCTAAGCTGTCAGCACAGAGCCTGATGTGGGGCTCGAACCCATGAAACATGAGATCATGACCTGAGCTGAATCGAACGCTTACCCAACCGAGCCACCCAGGCGCCCCAGCTGTGAACTGGTAAGTAACAGCATGATTGGATTTTAGTTTTTTTGTTTTGTTTTTGGTTTTTTTTTTTAACATTTATTTATTTTTGAGAGACAGAGAGAGACAGATCATGAGCAGGGGAGGGGCAGAGAGAGGGACACACAGAATCAGAACAGGCTCCAGGCTCTGAGCTGTCAACACAGAGCCCGATGCGGGGCTCGAACCCACAAACTGTGAGATCATGACCTGAGCCAAAGTCGGACGCTCAACTGACTGAGCCACCCAGGTGCCCCTTAGTTTTTTAACTGTAACCTGATGCTTATTTACATTTAATATGCAAACTGAAAAAAATAATAATATACAAACTGAAGCTGTATGCATTTATCAACATAAATGAAATATATTTGGGGGGTTTTGTCAACTATTTTTTTGACTGTTGGTTCTTCTCTTTGTTTCCTGATTCGTGTAATATGAATCACATATTAGTTGCTTTTATTATCTGTATTGTAATAGTAAACTTTAATGTAAAATCAAATTACATTTCTGCAGTTACAATAACGTAACCAAACAAGTTCAAGTCTTAGCCCACTCTGAATAAGACAAGAGTTTACACATGGTTTTGTTCCTCCAAGTTTCATTTCAGCCTTAATTTCATCAGTATATTATTCCTTTCCTTACAGTCTGTGTTACTATTATTCTGTCTAGAGAGCTACATTATTATTATGTGATTCTTTTTATCACATAAAAGTATTTTTGATTAGTTAGCTTTTCTTTTAATTTTGTAACCATTTGAATAGCAGTTACTCATACCTACTTCTACATGTTTATCTTTAACCTCACAACCTTTTTAAAATCATGACTTCTGCCCTTCTTTAGTTCTTAATCTTGATTTATTTCTTGCAAACTGGACTGTGTCTTTGAGTTTTTTCTTCTTTTGTGAAAGAACATTATCTTCACTTGGCTATGCATTGCCCTGACTGGAGCCAGCTTCATATTTGATTGTTGCTAATTAACCTGGCTCTTCCCCCCTCCCCTTGCTTAGTGGATATTTATAAGCTAGTTTCTTTAAACTTGAAATTAAAAGATGTCACCAGGATATGAGTTAACAAGCATCATATTATTAATTTCACTTGAATAAAATGAGCCTCTCTCATCTAGAGATTTAAATCTTTTTTGTTTTCCACCTCAGACATGTTTCTTACGTGTACTTCTGGTGATTGCATCTATAGGATTGGTTTTTGTTTCTTTTTCAGAAACACTATCATAGGTTGAAAACCTATTTTTTGTCCTCCACAGTCAACATGTTCTCTTCAATGTGATATTATTCTCTCTGTTCTTTTCCTTGGCGTTTTTAGGAAACCTTTCCAGTTGGAAACTCTCATCAGAACTTCCTGAACTTGTTTTAAAAGTGCAGAGATAGTGATTGTCCTTGGCCCTCCACGTGGCGGGGCTGGGGCATAACTGGGCAGCCTTAACCGCTCTTCCCACAGTCTAAGGCCATGGGCAATCTCGTCATTCCCCCCAGTGCTCCCCACAAGCAATGCCATTTTTATGTGTCCTGTGACAGGCTAAAGGCTAGGAACCGTTACTTGACATTAGGATTCTATTTTGTACCGTGTTCGTTCTAATCATTACTACCTCCAGTATTGACTTTAGTTCTATTATTGAGTCCTTAGCAATCTATTCATATCAAACGCAGATGTGTTTACGTTTCCATACTCTTAAGCTCTTATTTCAGTGTCGAGTTTCAGTAGAAAGGAACCCATTTTTTTCCTACTCTGAATTTTGTTGGTTTCTCTCTTATTTTTTTTTTTACTGTGAAATAACCATGTGTACAAAAAGGATGAGTGAAAATACATATGTGCAATTGAAAGAATGAAGATCACATGAACTCTTGTGTTCCTAGGACCCAGGCTATGTAGACGGACTAAAATTGGAGAAGCCCACTGAGCACATCCCTCTCCACGCCCTGCCAGAGGCCATTGTCCTAATGTCCTTCTTAGCAGTGTTTGTCACTTGTGCCTGTGTCCCTAAGCGGTGTGTTGTTGACTTTTGCCTGTTTTTAAACCTCCTAGAAATGAAGAATATAATTGAAAAATTGTGAGTATTCTTCAGTGATGTGCTCCATTTTCTCAACATTATGCTTTTAAGACTCATCCAGGCTGATGCTTGTGGTTGTATTCACCCACTGAGAGTGTTCTATTGCTTGAACATACGACAACTTAGGTATCCATTCTGCTACCGGCCAACATTTGCGTTCGTCCTCTCTTTTTTGCTGTTATGAGCACCGTCACTGCAGACATTCTTTTTGTTTCACCTGACACACATAGGTAGCAGTTTTCCCAGGTTTTATAGTCATAATAGAATTACTGGTCATAAAGTATTGGTGGGTTCAAGGCTATGGATGAGCTAATATGATTGCTACGACACAAATGTACTGGCTTAAATAAGATGGAAGATGACTTCTCTTTCATGTCGTAGTGACGGAAAGAGCAGTTCCAGGCAAAGGAGTGGCCCATGAGGAGCAGCACTCCACAGTCATGATGACACACAGGTTTTTCCAGCCATTGCTCTGGTCATTCCTAGGATGCTGCCCTCATCTATGTCAACAGAGCTGGTTAACTCCACATCCAGGGGTGCACACTGCTGCAGCAGGAAGTCCAGGGCAAGCATATAAATACTTAAGTATATGGCCCCAAAATGGCATGTATCAGTTCCACTCATATCCCACTAATCTGACCTAACTGCAAGAGACTGAGACTAATGGGCCAAGCACTCCATGAAAATATTACCAAAAGAAAAAGGGAGAATAGATTGGAGGGACAATGAACAGTCTCTGTCATATGAGGTAAAGCCAGATAGTTTCCCAAAGTATTATTACTAATTAACACTCTAACCAGGAATGGATGGAAGTTTCTACTACTCCACATTGTCTTTACAGATATTATCAGACTATAATTTTCACCAGTCTCATGACTGGGCAATTGTTTCTTCTTGTGCTTTTGTGGGGTGTGTGTGTGTGTGTGTGTGTGTGTGTGTGTGTGTGCATGTTTGTAACTTTTTCCCATTTCTCTGACTACTAATAAATAATCATCTTTTCATGTGTTTATTGGCCATTCAGATTTTCTTTTTGATGAAGTGCATGAAATTTAAGCCTTTTATTTCTACTGAGCTCTCTTTTACTTATTTATTCATAGGAATTCTAGAAAAATTAAATAAATTCCTAAAAACATGAAGCCTACCAAGACTGGATCATAATGAAATATAAAATCTGAACAGAATGATTACTAGCAGGGATATTGAATCAGTAACCAAAAACCTCTCAACAACAACAACAAAAAAAGGGGGCCCAGGACCAGATGGCTTCACTGGTGAATTCTACCAAACATTCCAAGAAGAATTGATACTACTCCTTCCCAAATTCCTCCAAAAAGTGGAAGGGGAGAGCTCTTTCTAATACATTTTATGAGGCCAGCGTTAGCCTTATACCTAAATCAGACAGGGATGCTACAAAAAAAGAGAAAATTACATGCCAGACATTTCCATAGATGTAAAAATCCTCAGCAGAATATTAGCAAACCAAATTCAGTAATTAAAAGAATCATTCACCATGATCAAGTGGGATTTATGCCAGGAATGCAAGGGTGGTTTGACTTCTGCAAATCAATCAGTGTGATACATCACAAGGATAAAACTCATGTGATCATCTCAGTAGATACAGAAACAGCATTCTTTATTCTGAAAAAAATTCAACAACCATTTTTGATAAAAAGTCTCAACAAACCAGGTATGGAGGGAATGTACCTCAACATAATAAAGGGCGTATATGACAAGCCCACAGATAACACCACACTCAGTGATAAAAAGCTGAAAGCTTTTCCCCTAAGATCAGGAACCAGACACGGATGTCCACTCTTGCCATTTTACTCAATATAGTGAAGTCCTCGCCAAAGTAATAGACAAAAAAATAATAATAATTAAAACATTAAAAAAATAAAAGGCCTCCACATTGGAAAGGAAGAAGTAAAGCTCACTATCTGCAGGTGACATGGTATTATATATAGACAATCCTAAAACCTCCATTAAAAAAGCTGTTAGAACTACTAAAATTGCAGGATGCAAAATCAATACACAAAAATCTGTTGCATTACTTTACACTAATAATTAACCATGAGAAAGAAATTAAGAAAATTGTAAATCATACCACTTACAACTGCATCATAAAGAAAAAAAATACTTAGGAATAAATTTGACCATGAGGTGGAAAACCTGTATATTGCAAACTACTAGATTTCAGTGAAAGAAATTGGTGAAGACACAAATAAAAGGAAAGATATCTCGTGCTCACAAATTAGAAATAAATAAAGGTCAAGATCTTCCATGCTCACAGGCTGGAAGAATGAAGATTGTTAAAATGTCCATACCACCCAAAGCAATACACAGATTCATTGCAATCCTTATCAAAATTCCAGTGATGGGGGCACCTGGACGGCTCAGTCAGTTAAGTCCAACTCTTGGTTTTAGCTAAGGTCATAATATCACAGCTTGTGAGACTGAGCCCTTCATTTGGGCTCTGCACTGACAGTGTGGAGCCTGCCTGAAATTCTCTCTCTCTCTCTCTCTCTCTCTCTCTCTCTCTCTCTCTCTCTCTCTCTCTCTTCCCTGCCCTTCCCCCACTTTCTCTCTCTGTCCCTGCCTTTGTCTCTCTCTCTCTCTCTCTCTCTTTCTTTCTCAAAATAAATACATAAACTTAAAAAAATATTCCAGTGACATTTTCACATAAATAGAAGAAACAATCATCACATTTGTAAGGAACTATAAAAGACCTCACATGGCCAAAGCAATCTTGAGAAAGAAGAACAAAGAAGGAAGCTTCCTGATTTCTAACCATGTTACAAACTCTAGTAATTAAAACAGTATAGTATTGGCACAAAAACAGACATATAGATCATTAGAACAGAGTAGAGAGCCCAGAAATAAACCAATGCATAGATGGTAAGTTCAATTACGACAAAGAAGGCAAGAATATACATTAGGGAATGGACAGTCTCTTCAGTCAATGGTGCTGGCCAACCGAGAGGCCAATGCAAGAAAGAAAAAGTACACCACTATCTTACACCACACACAAAAATTAACTTAAAATCCATTGAAGACTTGAACAGAAGACCTGAAATCATACAGGTGGTAAGCTCCTTGACATAGTTCTTCGCCATGATTTTTTGGATCTGACACCAGAAGCAAAAGCAGAATTACCTCAAAGTAAAAAGTTTCTGCACATCAGAGAAAACCATCAATAAAATGAAAAGGCAACATACTTAATGGGAGAAAATAATTGGAAATCACATATCTGTTAAGGGGCTAATATTCAAAATATACAAAGAACTCCTCCAACTCAATGGCAAAAAACAATACAATACACTTTAAAATTTTAAGTTTATTTATTTTGAGAGAGAGAGAGAGAGAGAGAGAGAGTGAATGGGCAGGGGAGGGGCAGAGAAAGGGGGAAAGAGAAGAGAGAGAATCACAAGCAGGCTCTGTGCTGTCAGCACAGAGCGTCACACAGGGCTCAGACTCACAAACCATGAGATCATGACCTGAGCTGAAATCAAGAGTCAGATGCTTAACTGACTGAGCCACCCAGGGGCCCTCTAAACAATATAATTTAAAAAATGGCAGAAGATCTAAATTGATATTTTTCCAAAGAGAATATTCACATGGCAAACAGATACATTTAAAAATTCTCAACATCATTAATCATCAGGGAAATGCAAATCAAAACCACAGTGAGATATCAACTCACACCTGATAGAATGACTATTACCAAAAAGACAAGCAATTACAAATATTGGTGACGTTGTGGAGAAAAGGGAATCCTCATGTATTGCTGCTGGGAATGTAAATTGGGGCAACCAATATAGAGAACAATACGGAGATTCCTTAAGAAATTAAATATATGAGGCACCTGGGTGGCTCAGTCGGTTAGGCATCCGACTCTTGACCTTAGCACAGGTCTTGATGTCAGGGTCATGAGTTCAAGCCCCGCATTGGATTCTACCCTGAATGTGAAGCCTTCTTAAAAATAAATTTAAAATGGAACCACCATTTGATCCAGCATTTCCACCTCTCAGTATTTGTCTGAAGGTAAGAAAAACAGTAATTCGAAAATTTTATACACCTCTGTTCATTGCAGCATTATTTATAATAGCTAATATATGGAAACAATATATTGTTTATCAACAGATAAATGGCTAAAGAAATTTTGATGAATGTATACAAAGAAATATCGTTCAGCCAAAAACAAGAATGAAATCTTGCCATTTGCAATACATGGATGGGCCTTGAGAGCATTATGCTAAGTAAAATAAGTCAGCCAAAGAAAGATAAATACCACACAATCTCTCTAATATGTAAGATCTAAACAAACAAAAACTAAGCATATAGGGACAGAGAACAGACAAGTGGTTGCAAGAGGCAGGGGTGGAGTGTGGGAGAAATGAGTGAACTGGGATTTTTAAGTTAAAAAATTTCAATTAAAAAAGTTCTGAATATTCTACTGTATGTTAACTAACTGGAATTTAAATTAAACACTTTAAAAGAGAGTTTATTATGAATAAAAAATTTCTTAAGAAACTTTATATAATTTGGAAACCAATCATTTGTCAGTTATATGTGTTGCAAATGTCTTCTTTCAGTTTTGGATAGTATTTTGTTATCTTTTCATAAACAGATGTTCTTAATCTTGAGAGAGAGAGAGAGAGAGAGAGAGAGAGAATCTTAAGCAGGCTCTATGCTCAGGGCAGAGCCCAAAGCAGGGCTTGATCCCATGACCCTGGGATCATGACCTGAGCCAAAAGAAGAGTCAGAAAGTCAACTGACTGAGCCACCTAGGCACCCCTACAAAACTGTTTTGTAATTTAATGTTAGGTATCTTGTATTTTTATGCTACTCTGTTGTAATGGATGAGTTGAATATTTATTCATGTAATTTGTATCAGTTTTTGCTTTATATAATTTGAAGCTGTGTTATTAGATGCTTACTACTTTAGAATTATATCTTCTTGATAAATTGAGCATTTTACCATTATTTTGTGACCTCTTTATCACGACAAATGTTTTTTGTCTTGAAGTCTGTTTTGGCTTTATATTACTACAGCTGCCTAACTTTCCGTAGGTCATTATTTTCATGGTGTCTTTTTCTATCCTATCACTTTCAACCTCTTATATGCTTATCCTTTGGTTGTAACTCTTTTAAGCAGCATATAACTAATGTTAGAATTTGTCCTTAATCTGGATTGATAATCTTTGTCTTTTAACTGGAGCATTTGGTCCATTTAAATTGATTGTAATCATTGATGCATTTGGATTTATTTCTATCTTATTTTGTGTTTTTTTATCTGACCTTATTTTCTGTATTTTTCTTCTTGAATTTTTTCTTTATTTAAGGAATACACATTTAATTTTTTAATAATTAATATTAAGATATTTAAACATATAATTTATTGTCAAATTGGCCAACATACATTGTGTACAGTGTGCTCTTGGTTTTGGGGGTAGATTCCCATGATTCATCACTTACGTACAACACCCAGTGCTCGTCCCAACAAGTGACCTTCTCAATACCCATCACCCATTTTCCCCTCTCCCCTGCCCCCCCACCAACCCTCAGTTTCTTCTGTGTATTTAAGAGTCTCTTATAGTTTGCCTCCTCCCTCTCTGTACCTATTTTTTCCCCTTCCTTTCCCTCATGGTCATCTGTTAAGTTTCTCAAGTTCTGCATATGAGTGAAAACATGATATCTGTCTTTCTCTGACTGACTTGTTTTACTGAGCGCAACACCCTCCAGTTCCATCCACATTGCTGCCAATGGCATGATATCATTCTTTCTCATTGCCACATAGTATTCCATTGTATATATAAGCCACATGTTCTTTATCCATTCATCAGTTGATGGACATTTGGGCTCTTTCCTAATTTGGCTATTGTTGAAAGCACTGCCATAAACATTGAGGTACATGTGCCCTGATGAATCAGCACTCCTGTATCCTTTGGATAAATTCCCAGTAATGCTATTGCTGGGTGGTATGATAGTTCTATTTTTAAGAATTTTTTTCACTTTCAAGTTTTGTTTATTTATTTTGAGAAAGACAGAGACAGCACGAATGAGGGAGGGGCAGAGAGAGAAGTAGAGAGTGAAAATCACAAGCAGGCTCCATGCTGCCAGCCTTATGTGGGGCTCAAACCCACAAAGCCATGAATTCATGACCTGGGCAGAAGTCAAGAGTCAGAAGCTTAACCAAATGAGCCACCCAGGTGCCCTTCCTTCTCACATTCTTATAAATTGATTAATTTTTTCTCATATGTCATGTGGAAAGTTCTAAACTCTTATCAGAAAAAATCCAAATCTATATCTTTACCATCCTCAGTAAAGACTTCTTTAACCAATTAAATTTAAATCACCAGCACTGTCAGTTTATTATGCTATTATGTCATATATTTAGTTGTATCTGGTTTCTTGTATCCTCATAACATATTATTATTATTATAGGCTTATTTGGTCAGTATTTATTTGAGTTTACTTATGTATTTACCACTTTCTTTAATCACAATTCTTTCTTGTGTATCAGAACTTTCATCTGGGACCTCTTTCCTTATGTATGAAGTACACTCATTAAGATTTTCTTTAAAAAGTTCTTTTTATGTTTACTTATTTTTGAGAGAGGAAGAAAGACAGCATGTGAGTGGGAGAGGGGCAGAAAGAAAGGGAGACACAGAATCCAAAGCAGGCTCCAGGCTCTGAGCTGTTGGCACAGAGCCTGATGCAAGGCTTGAACTCATGAACCATGAGATTATGACCTGAGCCAAAGTCAGACCCTTAACCAACTGAGCCACCCAGGCACCCCTCATTTAGAATTTTCTTAAGTGGGGATCTGCTCGTGGTTAACAGTCTCAGTTTTCACTTCATGGAAAATGTTTAATTTTGCCTGTTATTAAAAGATATTTTTGCTAGGTATAAGATTTTAGGTTGATGATAGTTTCTCTTTGCACATGGAGTATATCATTCCACTCTCTCCTAGATTTCATTGTTAGTAGAGAATTTTGCTCCTTGTTTTTTTAAGTGAGAGAGAAAGAATGAGGAGGGGCAGAGAGATTAGGGGACAGAGAGTATAAAGCAGGCTCTGTGCTGTGCTGACAGCAGAGAGCCTGACATGGGGCTCGAACTCACAGTCCACAAGATTGTGACCTGAGCCGAAATTAGATATTTAACCCAGTGAGCTACCCAGGCCCCCTGGGAATTTTGCTCTTTTTAACTCTGGTTTCCTTAATGCTAATCTGTTTTTTGTCTCTTACTACTTTTAAGCTCTCTTTTTCTTTAATGTTCTACAGTTTTACCTTGATATGTCTTGTTGTAGATTTCTTTTGTTTATTCTGTTTGAGATTCAGTATGCTTCCTGAAAGTGGAAATTGGTTTCTTTCATTATTTTTGAAAAGTTTTCAGTCACTGGTTATATTTTGCCTTAACCCTACTTTTCCTTTTGAAACTCTGATTAAATATATGTTATACCTTGTCCTTCTAGCCTCTATGTTCCGTATTTTTTTAATATTTGACCCAACTTTGTCTTTGAGCTGCATTCTAAATAGTATATCCCTTTCTATCTTTCAATGTATACATATGTGTATATTTTTGTTAAAATTCTCCTCTGAAATTTAATTTCACTTATTATATTTACATTTTTAAGAAATGCACAAATAAATATTGTTTGGTTTGTTTTTCAATTATGTTTACTATTCATCATCAAGCTTCTTGTTTTATTTCTTGAAATATATCATACATATTGATTTTATATTCTATGACGGAAAATTCCTGTGTCTGAAGATTTAAGAAGGTCTAATTCTACTCTTTCATTTCTGCTGGCAGCCACTTATGATATATGTAAAGATTTTTGATGATGAGCTGTTCACTTTCCTTGGCGCCTTATTTAC